>PVKA01054518.1:0-10730 GCA_004027165.1 Ctenomys sociabilis
TTCCCCCGTCACTCTAGGTGACTCCCACACCCTCCTTTAGCCTTGGGACCGTGGGCTGTTACCCGCTCGAAGCGGACCCCTACTTACCGCGGGGCTTACTGGTACCACTTGCGCAGAGCTTCAACCAGTCACGGGACTGCAGTTCCCGGGTTTCGGCACCACTTGTCGCACGCATCCTTGCCAGCAAGGAAGACGCGACCACTGGTTGTCTCTGCAATGCTTTATTCTTCCATAGATTGAGCAGTTCTTCTTTTCCTTCTCCTCCTTCTCCTCCTGCTCCTCCGCTCCTGACCCGGGCAAGCCCGCCCCAAGCTATATACCACAAGGCGTCCAACCCTGGAGTGACACGTGGGTGCAGCCAATTGGTCCAGATACGCGGAAGGGCGCCACAGCCTTTGCCTTGGCCATATAAGGAGTTGTTTACTACAGAGAGCACTCACCCAGTGGGGGGTGGAAGGCGGAAGCCGGCGCCGTCTTTTAAGGCGCAGCTATTCGCAGCTCTCTACAATCTATACTTTCTACAACTGGAACTACTTCTGACTACTCTTATTTGGCATAGTATAGTTACACAGCCTTGTCATTTGTATTCTATTTTCAAAACAAATATTTACCTTTGGGAACTTTTCTGATAATTTGTCAGTAATATGGATAAGTAGCAGATAAAGATCCCTTCTAATCCCTACCTGTACCATAAAAGTCAACATAGAAAGAAGTCAGGTAGTTAGTAGATTACACATATTCTGTGTCCCTTTACACTATTAACTTGGATGAAGGCATGATGTGGGATGAAAAAGCAAGAAGATAAAAATATTGGGGCAGGCCCAGAAATATAGCTCAGAGGAATAAGCGCCTGCTTAGGCAAATGCAGGGACCAGGTTTTGATACCCGGTCCTGCATACCACACTGGCCCCACCGCTGGGTGGTGCTGAGCTACTGACCAAGTCCAGGTATGGTGACACATACCTATAATCACAGCACTGGGGCAGCTTAAACAGGAGAATCACTGCAAGTCCAAGCTGCATAGTGAGACCCTGTACCAAATCCATAAAAATTAAAAAAAAATTATTGGGTCAGTGTTTTAGATATCACAGCTAGCAGTACAGTAATGATTGGATGAGGAGAAACAGTCAACTTCTGACATAGGCTATGGAAGATAAGAGGGAAGCGACTAGAAAATTCAGCCTTTTCTAGAGCCGCTAGTGCATACCATACATCTGGGTTGACTACATTCAGGTAAATAATGAACATATGAGGTAAGCCTGTATGTAACAATTTCCATCTATGGGAAGTTTTTACCTCTTCTTATTAAAAAAGCATTAATTTGAAGAGTTTATACAATTTCATTTAAAAAAAAAGCAAGGGATTTGTCAGCGAGTGCTAAACATATTTTGTAATTAAAGTATTAATTGCATTGGCGTTTACACAAAATATATGATCAGGAAGCATATTTGAGGGATATTTGCATATTTAACATTATCTATGTTCAATATTTCAAAACTAGAGGTGGAGCTCAGTGCGGACTGCTTGCTTAGCATGGGGTGAAGCTGTGGGTTTGATTGTTAGAACCAAAAAAGAAACAATCAGAACATCAGCCCTCAAGTTTAAGAAACTAAAAAAAATAAAATTTTAAAAAGAGTTTTTTAAGAAACTAACAGCAACAACACATACTTTTTATTTGTTTGTTTGGCTGAACCAGGAATTGAACTCAGACCCTTGCACTTGCTAGGGAAGCACTTATTACAATGAGCCATCTCCCCAGCCCCAACACATACTTTTTTAAATGTCAGCAGACAGATGTTGTCCAGAAACAGTTGTTTGTCTTTATGGCTGTGTTTATTTTCATCCTTTTGTACTCAGAAATCCAGTTCATGCTAGCAACATTGATATATCATGTTGATACACATTGACATATGATAATAATATCATTGATAGCTTTAGCAAGTTCAGATATATATATATATATATATATATATATATATATATATATATATAAATACATATCATCAATAAAAATCATAGGTTTTGTTGTGGCATATTTATACATGCATAGAACCTATTTGAATAATTTTCATGTGCTCCAATTACTGTTATCCATCTTTCTTCCCCCTTCCCAATCTCCTACTCTTTCTGAATCTCCCTTCTACATTTCTTTGTTTATTGATTTATATATTTTTAGATTTCACTTATGAGAAAAAAACATGTGATATTTAACTTTGTGTCTGCATTACTGCACTCAACATGATGAGCTTTAGTTTCATCTACTTTCCTGTAAATGATACAATTTTTTGTATTTATGGCTGAATAATATTCTCTTTTTTATGGCGGAACCGGGGATTGAACACAGGCCCTTGCGCTTGCCATGGTAGCACTTACTCCACTGAACCATCTCCCTGGTCCCTGAATAATATTCTATACATTATAGATGTCATATTTTCTTATTCACCACCTAGGCCAGTGGTGGTGAACCTATGGCACACCTGCTGCAGTGGGTTGTTTGCTACTTTTTTAAAGTTCTAAAAGGCTTGGAGAGATAGTGTGGCGGTCTAAGAGCATGCATGGCAAGCACAAGGACCCATGTTCAATCCCTGGAATTCCATACCTGAGCCAGCCACTGAAATCACATGTTGTGGTGCATGCCTGTAATCCTAGCACTGGGCAAGCTGAGACAGGAGGATCACCATGAATCCAACCTGCCTAGTGAGAACCTGTACCAAATAAATAAATAAAAGTTTTTTTTAATTTGAGGGAATAAAAGCTCTAAGAGGTTCCCTATCACTGTCAGTAACTGATCAGTAACATGTGTTTCCATTGATACCTGATGTGAATCATGCTGCAGTAACATATGTTTGCAATGATTGCTAGAGAATGCTGATGCTCATTTGTTCAGGAACATACTGAGGAGTGGAATAGCTGCATGAAACTGTACGTCTGTGTTTAGTTTTTTTGAAGAAGCTCCATATTGATTTCCATAGTGGCTGTACTAATTTATTTTCCCACCAAGAGTGCAGCAGAGCTCCTTTTCCTCCTATTCCACATCCTAGCCAGTATGTGTATATGTATGTATGTATGTATTGAGGAAGAGACTTTTTGTATTCTTTTTTTTCAGAACTGGGGATTGAACTCAGGCCCTTGTGCTTGCCAGGCAGGTGCTTTTTCTACTGAGCCCCACTTTTTGTATTGTTGATGACAACCATTCTGACTTGGGTGAGTTGGAATCTCATTTTAATTTTGATTTGCATTTTCCTAATAACTAAAGATATTGAATATTTTTAGATCCTTACTGGCTATTTGTACTTCTGTTGAGAAAGTTCTGTTTAATTCATTTGCCCACTTGTTGATGAGATATTTATGCAGGAATTTTTCTGAGTTCTGATATATGCTGGATATCAACACTGTTGAAAGAATAGCTGGCAAGATTCTTCTCCCACAAGTTTTGATTGAGACATGCTGTCGCTCATTTGATACTCTTCAGAATATTTTCTCATGTGAGGCACAGTGAGTTACAATCAAAATCTTGTTTAAGGGCCAGCCAAATAATTCAGCAGATTAAAGTGTCTTCAAGCAGATGCAGAGGCTGGGGATTCGATCCCCGTGCCTGCCATGCCCATCCCGCACTTGGGGTGTGCTGAGACTGCGATTGAGACTAGGCATGGTGGTGTGTGTGCCTGTAATCCCAGCTCTTGGGAGGCTGTAAACAGGAGGATCACTATGAGTCCGATTTACCCAGTGAGACTGTAGACCCTGTAGACCCTGTCCTAAAATACAAAAACTATCTTGTTTAAATTCTAATCGATTCCCTCACCTGAATCATTATCAGACCAATCAGTAAATGTATCTTTTATCCTTTTCCTATATATTTAATTTTTTCATCAAAGGAGACACAACAGGCTCTCTCATTCTTATTCTTCTGGAGGAAGTAGCTGACTGTCTCAGCAGGTACAGGCATGATTCCTTCCATTTGATTAGGGGTAGATGACAACTGTTTTTCATTTCTAACTGTTGTAATCTGGATGTTTGTGCTCCTACCCTACACCCCCCAAAATTTATGCTTTGGAATTCTTATCCTGAAGGTAATGGCATCAAGAGCTGGGTCCATTGGGAGGTGATGTGTAATTGGGGAGAATTTGACTGAATAGGATTAGTGCCCTTATGAAACAGGCCTGAGCCAGGTCCTTCATCTCTTCCGTCACGTGAGGACATAGCAAGAAGGTATGATTTGTGAACTGGTGAAAAATAATCCCCATAGACAATGAATCTATCTAGCCCTTCATCCTGGACCTCCTACTTGTAGAATTATGAGAAATAAATACCTGTTTTTACAAGATGCACGCTTTAGGCTTTTTTTCCAGTACCAGGGATCAAACTCAGGACCTTATGTTTGCAGGCAAGTGCTTAAGCTGATGAGCTACCTCTACAGCCCTAGGATATTTTGTTAAAACGACCTGAATGGACTAAAACACTGATTACTTAAACATACTGCCATGGTTTGGGGTTTTATAAGGGGAACAATATAATATAGGACACATATTTTACATGATTATTTATAACAGTCATCCAAAGAATCATATACATAGAGTGCAGGACATCTGTCCACACACTAAAGACCAAAGAACCCAGCTGAGGGCCTGAACTCATCCTGGATCCTGCATGAGTCCAAATGAAAACCTAGAGCTCCTAATAGTGCCTTCCATGAATCCAGCTGGTGGCCTAGAGCCCACAGTAATCCCTCATGCAGGCCTGTTTCACAGATCTGTGTTCGGAAGGTCCAAAGGTCAGTGGTGGAAACTAGAAAGTCTGTGCCAGTGAGATAAAAGATCTGTACTAGCAGGCTGAGGGATCTGAACTGGATCCAGCAAGCTACACTCAAGATAAGAACCAGAGTTCCCTTCAAAAGTACCACAACTATCCTCAGCAACAGTGAGGTCCTGAGCTCCTCTGACAGTAAGAAAAGCTGAGTTCCATAAGAAAAACCAATGCGACAAGCTTCTCCAGGAGGCTGAGGGGCCTGAGAGATAGCTCAGTAGAATAAGTGCTTGTCTGGTTGTCTGGAAAGCACAAGGGCCTGAGTTCAATCCCCAGTTCCACCAAAAAAAAAAAAAAAAAAAAAAAAAAAAGAGAAAGTCAAGGAAGCTAAACAGTGCACCACCTTTCCCTGCAGAGCCAGGAAGAGGTGTTTGTGGTGAAGACTAGAGCTCCCCTAAAATGAACCATGGTCATTCTCAGTGACAATAAGGTCCCAAGCTCCCCATCCAATGAGAACAACCAAGTTCACCAGGAAACTCGGCACAACAAGGTCCTACAGCAGAACCAAAGTCTCCCAAACAGCCGCCAAGAGCCTCCTAACAGCTTCCCTAACAGCCTCTCTCCTCCCCCGTAACTGGAATTCTGATTCAGATTAGGTTGATT
Source organism: Ctenomys sociabilis (assembly GCA_004027165.1). Lineage (NCBI taxonomy): Eukaryota > Metazoa > Chordata > Mammalia > Rodentia > Ctenomyidae > Ctenomys > Ctenomys sociabilis. Next base: position 5,407 of record PVKA01054518.1, read on the forward strand.
CTGCAGCTGAATTTGAATACTACCATCTTAAAAAATTTAAGTCGTCCAACTCATGAACGCAGGCCATTGTTTTCATGTGTTTGGGTTTCTTTAATTTCTTTCAACAATAGTTTTAGTTTTCAGTCTTGGATCTCATTTGTTAATTTATTCACAAGTACTCTATTGCCTTTTTATTTTGTGTGTAGTACCAAGGATTAAACTCAGGACCTTGTGCACTGAGCTATTTCCCCACCTCTCACTCCATTGCTTTAGATGTTATCATAAATGAATTTTTTTTTCATTACTGGGGACTGAACCTACGACCTTCAGAGTGAGCTACATTCCCAGCTGAGCCCTCACCCCACTTTTGGAGACAATTTTACTAAGTTGCTTGATAATCTTATCAGTTCAGGCTGGAATCCAAGTTGCAGTCCTCCTGCCTTAGCCTTCCGGTGTGCTGGGATTATGTCCATGAGCCACCATGCTTGGGGAGGATCATTGTCTCAATTTTATTTTCAAAGTATTCGTTGCCAATATATAAAAATATGATTTTTGTATATCAATTTTATATCCCGAAATCTTGCCCTACTGCCTTATTTGCTCTAAGATTCCTGGTTGGTTTGTTTGTTGGTAGACTTTTAGGCTTTTGTTTATATAAGATAAATTTCAGTTTTAAAATTTTCATCAACAGAGACCTCAGACCCAGATTATTTCATGGAGAATTCTACCAACTGCACGGATATTTAATTCTAAATCTCATTGCCTCAATCCCGAAAACAAGAGAAGAAGGAACGCTTCTCATTTGGAGGAGGAGGTGTTACCTCGAACACCACCCTAGCAGAGGAAGGAATGCCATGCTGCCAGAAGTGAGTAGTCCAGGTTCTCCGCGTGATCTCTACAGTCAGACACAATGGGGGAAAGGGACTTGGTGTGGCTCAACAGAAATGGGTCACCACGACGAAAACAATGTGCAATGGATTAATCTGTCCTACTAATTTGATTTCAAACTGTCTTATTGCTATTTGTATTTTAGTAAAATTATGGAAAAAAAAAACAGAATTGGATTTCCTGACTCCTGAGCTGCCATTTACGGACCCCACCCTCCTCAGTGCCATCCTACTGTGGAACTCCAAGCTCCCCACTCATCATTTGCTGGGGTCAGAGACATGGAGAGGGACCACAGTTTTTTTCTGTCATGTTTCCCTGGAATGTGGTAGTTAATGCAAATGCCTTCCTTCTAATTAGTTGTTCAGATTACAAGATATAGGGCCAGCCAAATAGCTCAGCAGAAAAAATAAATAAATAAATTATAGCTCAGTGGATTAAAACAACTGCAAGCAGGCACAGGGGCCAAGGTTCCATCCCCAGGGCATGCTGAGAAGGCAACTGAGACTGGGCATGGTGGCACACACTTATAATCCCGGCTCTTGGTAGTCTGTAAACAGGTAGATCACTATGAGTCCGATCTAGTAGTGAGACCCTGAACACCCTGTAGAACTTTCCCTAAAAATACAAAAAAAAAAAGTTTGCCAGATATATGCATGCAAAATTGGGAAAAAAAGTTATAAGAAACTAAGACAGAAAAAGGAAATAAAATGAAAAAAAACCAAAAAATTAATCATTATTGCAATACAACAAATACTATTGCATTCATATTATTTTGTCTAGTCAAATTCTAGATCATATCTAATTTTTTCTTTCTTTGTTACTGTTTTGTATTTGAAAAAAAGAATGGGAAAAAAAAAGAATGGGGCCAGGAATATAGTTCAGTGACGTAAGCCTCTTCCTAGAAAGTGCAAGGTCCTGAGTTTGATCCCTAGTACTGCAAAGAACAGCAGTCTTCTTTCTTAGTAGCCTACCCATACTCTGCTTGTTTTGTGACTGCATGTGGTCCGAGGATATTCCCCAAAGAGGGAAAGGGGACCTCAGCTCATACATAGAGTGGTTATAGTTTCACTGACTTCCATCACAAAAAGAAAGAATGTTTAGGATGCATTAATGACAGGCAGAGAAAAGCTTTACAGGAGTTGGGAATATGGCTCAGCAGTAGACTGCTTGCTAGCATGTGTGCAGCACGGATTTGATCCTCAACACCAACTACAAAAAATATGGCCTGCAAGTGAGGAGTATTATCCTTTGGAGTTGTGGGGTTTTATGTGGTGTTGGGGTGTTCAAGATAAATGCTCTAATATATATATTCCTACTGTCTGTCAGGCCATGTGTTATGGTTTGTGTCTAGTTGTCCCTGCAAAGACTCATGCAGATATGGGGCAGACTTTTAGAGTTTGTGATTAACTCATGACCTGCTAGGCTTATGGGTGTGAGTGCTGCTGGGATTATGGATGTGAGTACCATACCCAGCCTGGGGCAGATAGCCTGAATGTAGCCATTGTTTCTGCTACTCCTCCCTTGTTGCTCTTTTGTTTTTTGCTGCTGCCATGAATGGTTGCTCTCTGCTTCTTACTGCTGCCATGAAAGATTGCCCTCCGCTATGGGCCACTGTGCCTTGGAGCCAGGTGAGTATGGACTGAAATCTCCAGTACCTGTGAGCTAAATAAACCAATCTTTCCTTCATTCTGAGTGTTGGGTATTTTCCCAGCAACAAGAGAAGAATAACTGAGACAGAATTTTGTGCCAGGGAAGTAGTGGCACTGCTGTGGCTAAACCTGACCATGTGAATTACATTCACTTTTGGGAATGGCTTATACGAAGAAGATAGGAAAGATTTGGAGAGGTTGCCTACAACAGAAGCCCTGGAACAACTTCATCTATTCCGCAGGGGAGATTCTGGTCAGAGCTCAGAAGACCAGAAGGCTGAGAGAAATTCTGCCCATAAAGACCAGGCCAGGGTGGGCAAGACTGCTCAGTAGATGAAGTGCCTGCTTTGGCAATTGCAGGGACCAGGGTTTAATTCAGTCCTGAATACCACACAGGTCCTGCCCCCAGGGCACTCTGAGCTGGCAACAGAGTCTGGGCCTGGTGGCACACACCTATAATCCCAGCACTGGGGAGGCTGAAAACAGGAGGATTACCTTGAGTCCAAACTCCATAGTGAGACCACGTACCAAATACACAAATGCAAAAAAAAAAAAAAAAAAAAAAAGGCTGGGGAGGAAGAAAGACCGCATGAGTTGTTGAACTCTAGATGATTTGTGTTACAGCATGGCAGAAAATTTGTCTGCATTTTGGTTGTATCCAGATAATTTGCCTGAGACTATGATTAAGTATGGAGGACAGATTAATCTTTAAAAAGAAATTTCAAGGTCCGGGGAGATGGTTCAGTGGAATAAGCACTTCCCTGGCAAACGCAAGGACCTGAGTTCAATCCCCGGTTCTGAAAAGAAAAAATAAAATAAAATAAAATGAAATAAAAAGAAATTTCAAAGCAGCCAAACATTGAGGCAGGGACATGGCTGCTGTTGGGGTCTTTTAGCCAGATTTATGTTGAGAATCAAGAGCAGAGAGCCCAGCAGGATGATTTAAAATGTGAGTTTTGCCAGAAAGGAAGCTCTAATAAAGCTGTGGAAAGCAAAGATAGAGCTGAGAGGATCTCCTTTGCCAAGAAGTAACAAGAGAATGGAAAGAATGGCCTGAGGGCATCACAGGAGGTGGCAGGTCTCCATCTTTTGCACTCTCAGAATTGCAAGGGAGAGAGATTTTGCCTTGAGGCAAAAGGTAGAGAGCCTCATGTTACAGAATTGCACCAATATAGAGAATTTGTTTCTTGGAATCAAGGTTAGAGTGCTCAGCAACCCACGCACTCAACCCCTACAGCCAAGAGAGAAGAAAGCCTGGCTACTGCTCGAGCTGGCAACGGACCTTGGCATCATCCACGTGGCATTGGTTTTAGGTGCATGAAGAATACAAGAGTTCTGAGTTTAAGAAGGCTTGCACCTAGATTTTGGAAGAAGGCCTGGGAGGCCAGGCATTGTGTCCCTGGGAGGGCAGTGTGTGAAGCTGAGAGAGAAGCCTATTCAGTGGAAACACCAGAAGTTTGGAGAAGCCAGGAACATGGATCACCTAAGGAAAAGTGCAAAGAGGGAGCAAAGCTGACCTAAGAGAGAAGCCATGGGAGCTACCACATGTACTGTAGGGGTGGAGCCACATGGAGCTCACAATTTGCCACAGATTGTTTCAAATGTTTCACATAGAATTATAGATTTTAATGTTTGCCCTACTGGATTTTGGACTTGCTTTCGTCCCAATGTTTTGTATTTCCTTCCTGTATGTACCTTTTGGAATGGTAATATTTTTCTTCTACCATTGAATATTGAAACTGTTTAAGTTTTCATTTCTACAGGAGATCACAGCTAAGAGTTTGCCTTAGATCTTGGAGGAGACTTGGGACTTAGAATTTTCAGCATTGTTGAAACTGTTGGGACTTTGACAATTCTTAGAGATGGACTAAAAGCCCTTTAGCTCAAAGGGATGTGCATGAGACTTTGGGGGTCTAGGGGCAGAATATTATGGTTTGTGTCTAGTTGTGCTTGCAAAGACTCATGCAGGCATGGGGCAGACTTTTAGAGTTTGTGATTAACTCATGATCTGCTGGGATTATGGGTGTGAGTGCTGCTGGGCTTGTGGGTGTGAGTACTACACCCAGCGTGGGGCAGATAGCCAACACTGCTGGTACTCTTCCCTTGTTGCTCTTTTGTTTTTTGCTGCTGCCATGAATGGTTGCTCTCTGCCATGTGCCGCTGTGCCCTGGAGCCAGCTGAGTATGCACTGAAACTTCCAGTACCTGCGAGTTAAATGAACCTTTCCTTCCTTCATTTTGAGTGCTGGGTATTTGTCCAAGCAATGAGAGAAGATAAACTGAGACACTGTAAATCGGGTAGAACAGGTTAGAATGCTAACCATGCATACACATTTGCCTTGAGGATGGGTGTCTATGAGGGGAAGATTGTAGGATCAGTTTACACACATGAAAAGCATCAAGGGCCCAACTCAGAGTCTTATTTCGTCTTCAAGGCCTTTAAGAATCTTTCTGGACTAAGTTTCCTGGAAGAGAAAACAAATTATAGTATTTATGTCCTGAAGCTTCATGTTTTCGTAAAAGTACAATTTTTATTGTTGTATTTTAAAGAGAAAAAAGAAAACTAACAATAAAACGGATTTTAAAACAAGCTAATAGGAGAATAACAATAATTAATACAAGAGCCAGGGAGATGACTCAGTGGAATAAGCATTTCCCTGGCAAGCGCAAGGACTGAGTTCAATCCTTCGTTCCCTCCCACAAAAAAAAGTTAATACATTGCACATTGTTGTCTTCATAATAGTTACTCAGAGTACAAGACATAGGCATGAAATATGGTTGAACAATATTAGCACCGTACAATATTTAA
>PVKA01054519.1:0-10733 GCA_004027165.1 Ctenomys sociabilis
CTTCTTCTTCTTCTTCTTCTTCTTCTTCTTCTTCTTCTTCTTCTTCTTTTTTGCAGAACCAGGGATTCAACTCAGACCCTTGCACTTGCCAGGGACACGCTTATTCCACTGAGCCATCTCCCCGGCCTGTGGGAACCCTTCCTGAGAAGAGCTGCCTAGGGAATTGTCTTCCTGGGATCCCTTCACAGTGCTTAGCCATTCAGGAAGGCGCTGGAGCTGGTGGCAGATCTTGGTATTATCCACATTGGGCTGATTTTACATGAATGTAGCAAGAGTTGAGGAAGGTTTCCATCTAGCTTTCAGAACGAGGCCTGGGAGACCTGGCAGTGTGACCCTGAGAGGGCAATGTGTGAAATTATGACAGTGAAGGTGAAGAAAGTGCAGTGAAATTTGGAGAAACTAGGAACCAGGACCGTGTGAGGAAAGCTGCAAGCCGTGAGCAAAGCCAGCCCAACAGTAGTTAGCAACCACCGGCAGTGTTCGAGGGGCAGGGCCACCCAAGCCATTTGGAGTTCACATCAACCACAGCTTGCCCCCAGGATCGAGCATGGAGCTAAATGATTTGGGGTTTGTCCTGCTGTGCTTCTGCCTTGCTTTGGTCCCATTCTTTTCTGTCATCCTATTTCTCCCTTTTGGAACAGGAATGTGTAATCTATGTCATTGTAAGTCACCAGTGCTTCATTCTTAAGTTTTTTTTTTTACAGGACTTCACAGCTAAAAGTTTGCTTTGAGTCTCAGAGGAGACTCAGGACTTAGATTTTTCAGCAATGCTGAAATTGTTAGGACTTTGGCACCTCTTAGGGCTGGACTAAATGCATTTTGTGTAAAGGAATGTGCACAAGTCTTTTGGGAGCTGGGGTGAATTACTATGTTTTCTATCTCGATGTCCTTTAAAAGCTTTGTGTGCTCCTAAGAAGGGCTTTTGGAAGATGATTTGATTCTAGAAGCTTATTGCTGACTCTCTGTTAGCTGGGTTCTGGCCTTAAGAGCCAGGTTACCCAAGGGGTGTGGGCTGGGAGAGGTTATCTCCAGCTCCACCTCCTCCCAACGCTTCCTCCTTCCTTGCTACTATGTCATAAGGCACTTTTCTGTCACACTGTCCTGCCTTGAAGGGGAGTGATGGGAGCATAAGGCTCTGACTTCGTGCATGCATAACCCATGGGAGGATTCCTAAGTGGATGGAAGCTTTTGGGTGATGGAAACTTGGGAGGTGGGGCCTCATCAGAGGAGCAGGTCAGGGGAGCCTGCCTGTGGGAGTTACTGCTTGCCTCTGTCTCCTCTTCCCTGGCTTGCTCTCTGTTTCCTGGCTACTGTGAGATGTGTGGCTTTCTCTGTCACACTCTTCTGTTGTGATGCTCTGTCTTGTCGAAGATCATGGTAATGAAACCTCTAAACATGAGACCAAACACATCTTATTTTTATTTCTTTATTTATTTTTTGGCAGAACCGGGGATTGAACTTAGGCCCTTGCACTTGCCAGGGAAGTACTTATTCCACTGAGCCATCTCCCCGGCTCCCCAACCAAACACATCTTTTTCCATCTTAGTTGTCATTCTTGGCTATTTTGTCAAAGTGATGGGAAACAGACTGAGAAACCCAATAATACAATTCAAGCAGTGGGACTATAAGGCCCTTCAGGATCTGTCCACTGGGAGTTGAATTTGGTATCATCTTGGCCTACTTTTTCTTTGTCCTATTTATTTATTTGAAGTACAAATAGCAATGAGACAGTTTCAAGACACATTAACAGGACAGATTCGATAAATTAATACATTGCAAACTGTTTTCATAATTCTTTGTTCTTAATATCCCACTCATACTGGTCACTTTCTCCTCCTTTTCTTTTTTCTCTCTTCTTTCTTTCTTTCTTTCCTTCTTTCTTTCTTTCTTTCTTTCTTTCTTTCTTTCTTTCTTTCTTTCTTTCTTTCTTTCTTTTTCTTCCTTTCTTCCTTTCTTCCTTTCTTCCTTTTTTCCTGCTTGTCTTCCTTCCTTCCTTCTTTCCTTTTGTTTTTGAGATAGGGTCTTCCTTTTGTTTTGAGATACTCAGTTGTCTAGGCTGTCTTGAACTTGCTATATAGGCCTGGCTGGGGTTGAACTTGTGCTCTTCCTATTTCAGGGTTCTGAGTGGTAGGATTACAGGTTTGGGTCACCAAACCTGGTTCCCATGGCTTTCTTTAAATTTTTCTAATACAACTGGAAGTAGTGGCACATGCCTGTAACCTCAGCATTCAGGCTGAGGTGGGAGGATCACAAGATGAGGGCCAGCCTGAGCTCCATAGTAGGATCCTATCTCAATCCCATCTCTAAAAAAGAGGGGTCTCTAATGCCAAGCCAGCCTCAGAACTTTTACTTGTTTTCTGCTTCAAATTATTGGCCTAGTAACTGAGTCTGGCTCATTCTATTTCTGCTCAAAACCTTCAAATCCCTCTCAGACCATACAAGGTGAGTTGGCTTTTCTGTCTGTCCCAGGTCTTTTGTTAATAAATAAGGTACTATGTCAGTATTAACTGAGTTGGTCATTTAATCCACAGCACTCTGGAAGGATGAGGCAGGAGGATTGTAAGTTTGAGTCTGGGCAATTTACCAACTCAGTGGGGCCTTGTTTAAAAAAAAAATAAAAAAAGTTAGGGATTTGTCTGTGTAAAGGCCCTGTGTTCAATCCCCAGTGATACATAACTTCTTTTTGCCTGGGCTCCCAGGCAAATGGTTCTAGAACTGGACTTGGGGTCCTGGGGTAAGCCATGGTGTTCCTGCTCCCTGCTCTACACTTCCCCTGATTCACTCTACTTCCCCCAGCTTCCTCCTCTTGATGTTGCCAGAGACCAGTCCAGGGACAGGAGCCTGACAGAGCCCTTAGCTTGCTGTTCATTAGAGTGATTTGTATTTTCTTTTGGGGTAGTCAAGGACTTCAAAGCCATTTTTGTTGAAAACTGTGACTCTTAATTTGGGCCTATGGATGATATCCTTTCTTACTTAACAAGCCCCTTCTGAGCTCTGTAACTTAGGGAGCAACTGTTTGGAAGTCGACTAACCCATATTGTTTAGCTTTGTACTTACACAGTCTCACCCCCCTTTAAGACATCAAGGGCTGTGGGGATATCTTGGTGGCCTAAGCACCTTCAAGGACCAAGGTTTGATTTCCAGTACACATGCCATTCCGGCCACCAAAACTGGGCATGGTGATGTACACCTGTAATCCCAGCACTGGGAAAGCTGAGGCAGGAGGATCACTAAGAGTCCAAGCTGCATAACAAGACCTTGTACCAAATAAATAAATGAATAAAAGATTAAAAAAAAAAAAGAAAGGACAACAAAATAAGGTTTTCACAGGGACACTCAACTAAATCCAGAAGTCTCCAACCATTGTCCTGAACTTGTGATCACCTGAAAAACAGCCTCACAACTGAAGCTACCGTGAACACAGACAATCCTTTCATGGGAATGGAACTGCCCCTCAAGCCTTGAGAATTCCAAGTAGGAAACTGGGAGTCAGATAATGATCAACCCATCCCAGTCCACCAGCTGAATCTTAAAAGCAGGCTTCCTGCCCTGCGCGAAGGTCAGTGAGATCCTCTTCAGAGCTTGTCCCCTGAGTTGCTCACGATGGAGTTCTTTCTTACTTTTCTTACTCTCTTCAGTTAATGGCCAGCCCAATGTTTGTCAGCTCCTCAAACTTACCGCTTTCTTTTACTCTCCAGTTAAAACCTTTTCCTGTAAATTTGTGCTGTAATTTTTTCTTTTTTTTTAAGACAGGATCTTGCTTTGTAGTTCAGGCTGACCTCAAATTTGTGGTTATTTTCCTGCCTCAGTCTCCCCAGTGCTGGGGTTACAGGCACACATCAGCTGGCACTGTGCTTTAGATTTAATTTCCACTGCTACTCAAGCAAGGACCCAGGGCAGCTAGAGACACCCTTGGCCTTACTTGTCTGTCTTTCTTCCTTAATTCAAAGTTGCCTGACCCAACACCCAGAAGTCAAAGAGGATCTTGTTTCTCTAGGCCTTGGGTTTCTTTGGATTCCAAGAGCGTCCTTGGCTAGGAATAATGTTGGCACACTGATCTCTGCCACAGATCTCAAAGTGGCAGTGTTCTGTTGCCCCAGTCTCCATGTCCCCTCACTCCTTCCTGACTTCCCACTCCTCTCGGACCCCTCAGCCACCCTCCTTGCTCTTGCCTGCACCCCTACCCCCTCTCAGCCTCCTCTCATCTCACCTGGAAGGGACTTTTCCCTCAGCCAGGTGGGTGTGGTGGTGCACAGCTATGTTCCAGCACTCCAAGAGGCTGAGGCAGGAGGATCAGGACTTCAAGCCTAGCTGGGGCACTGTAGTGATGGAGCAAGGCCCTGCCTGCATGCCCCCCCCCCCCAAAAAAAGGGTCTGGAGATATGCGCACGTAGGCCTTGGGTTAAATCCCCAACATCACAAAATAAAAAGCAAAACAAAACAATAAAGATAAAACCAAACAAACTTTCTCCTCTAGTCTCTGAAGGTTCGGTGGTTTGAATCTCTGGTGTAAATCTGCAGATTAACAGGACCTAAAACATTTTGAGTACTCAGAGACTCCAACAAAGGGTAAAGGAAAAAGCTTATGCCATCCTAAAACTGCAGGAAGGATTGAGGGCTGGGACTTCCTTGTTTTATCTATTTAGTGTTCTTGAGTGTTTTTTATTTATTTATTTATTTTTAATGTATTTAGTACAAGGTCTACAGGGTTTCACTACAGAGATCGGACTTGTAGCGATTCTCCTGTTTTCAGCCTCCGCAGGGCTGGGATTACAGGCATGCCATCACCCCTAGTCTCAATTTCAGACTCAGTGTGTCCCAGGTGTGGGGCCAGCCTGGCATGCCTCGAACTGCCCTGTGCTCTGCCTAAGCAGACGTCTTAGTCCGCTGAGCTATTTGGCTGACCCTGTGTATTTACTTTTTGAGACAAGGTCTTGCTAGCAGCTCAGGCCAGCCTTGAACTCACTATGCAGCCTAGGCTGGCCCTCAGCAATCCTCCTGCCATAGCCTGTCAAGTGCTGGAATTACAGGAATGTGTCATCACATCCTGCTTTAATTTTATTTTTAAACTTAATTTTTTAAAATAAGGAATTAAAAAAAATCTTTTTATTTATTCGTTACAGGGTCTCACTGTGCAGCTTGGACTTGTAGTGATACACCTGTCACAGCCTCCCCAGCACTGGGATTGCAGGTGTGTGCCACCACACCTGATTTTGGTAGGGGGCACAGCATGGGGGCCAGCATGACTTGCCGTACTAGGGATCGAACCTCGGTCCTTGCAGTTGCCAGGCCGGCTACCTTCTGAGCAATCTCCTCGGCCCCTAAACTTAATTTTCTATTGGTACATTTGAGATATAAACAACTTTCATCGTAGAGATTTGTATTTGTATGTGTTCTATTCTGCTTTTTTTTTCTTTCTTTCCATTCCCCTTTCCTCCAACCCCTCTTTCTCTCCTTATTAACAAAAGCTTTTCTTTTTGGCGGAAACCAGGGATTGAACTCAGGACTTGCTCTTGCCAGGGAAGCCCTTATTCCACTGAGCCATCTCCCCTGCCCCCAAAAGCTTTTCTTTTTGTATTTAGTACAGGGTCTACAGGGTCTTACTATGGAGATAAGACTTGTAGTGATTCTCCTGTTTTCAGCTTCCCAAGTGCTGGGATTGTAGGCACACACCATTACATCCAGTCTCAATAGTTACCTTAGCTTGTCCCAGGGGCCGGGCCAGCACAGCACACATGGGATTGAATCCTGACCCCTGCGTCTGCCTAAGCAACGCTTTAGTCTGCTGAGCTATCTGGTAGGCCCAGAAGCTTTTTCTTTCACTATTTTTTGTCTCTCTCCTTCCCCTCCCCCCTCTCCTGTTCCCCTGAGAGGCGGGGCTAGTCGTGGGAGGGTGAAGGAAGGCAGCTCTCAGGAGAGCAAAGGTTGCCTGGATATTCAGGTAATCTCAGTGAATCTTAGCTGGTGACAAAGTCCAGCTTCCTTTCCGGTGAGTGAGTCTTAAACCTGGCTCATATTTAGTCAAACCAGGGGGCCTCCGCTTGCAGCTGGTGTTTCTTGCTAGCTCTGGCCTGCAGCCAGCGTCCCACTTCAGGATACCAAGTGCCGCCTCGTAGACCTCTTTATTACATCCCTCTGCTCTCTTACCCCGTTCCCTTTTCCTGACACCTTTCAATAATATTCCTTCCTTAGAGCTCGGTGAGGATTTGAGGAGAAAAAAATCTAAGGCAGCGCTCCCCAAAGTTTCATACCAGGAAGGCAGCCATGGGCTGGCAAAAGTAAGACCACAGCCTTTCTGGGTCTCCCTATTGCCCCCCTCTTGATCTTCCTTTGTATCCAACTCTCAACTGGTTCCAGCCCACGCATTGAATTGCTTTTCTAAAGATGTTATTTTAGAGCTGGGGACATAGCTCTGTGGCACAGTGCTTGCTTAGCAAGCATGAGCTCCTTTTTTATTTTTTTGAGGAACCAGGGATGGAACCCAGGCCCTTGCGTTTGCCAGGCAAGAAGCACAAGCTCCTGATAAGTCCCTGTACCAAAACAAGATGTTATTTCAAAAACAATTATTTTAAATGCTGACACAAGGACAGGTGTTAAATCACAGGAGGCCATTGTTTTGGACTGGTCCTCTCTATCAGGCCCTGAAAGACCAGATGAAAAATCAAAAGGGAAAGCCGGGCATGGTGGCTTCAATTGATTCCATAATGTGGAATCAATTAAACTGCTCCTCTCTGGATCTTGGTAGTTTATCTAACGTCCCTCTCACTGTGCGTTTTCCTTCCCAGGAAGCATGGAAATAAAACTGCAAAAGAACTTCTCCCGAGCAATAGCATCAAACTCATATGACGTGTAGGGACTCTTTTCTTGTTGTCCTCTGACAGGACCTTTCCAGCCCCAATATCCCATGCAGTCAGAGTACATGATACAGATTAAAAAGGTACTGTAAGAGTCTTGTGGTCTCTAGGTCCGTTGCCATGTCAAAGCCCCCCATATTGCTCAGATGAGCTCACATTTAACCTGGTCCAGGGGCTGTTTTGAACCAATATGAATGCTATTAGCAATATTGGAGCTGATACTTAAAAGTCCCTTGGAAAGTTGTTTTTTTTTGGGGGGGGGTTTGCCACACACTTTAATATCAGAGGTTAAATTGCTTTATACAAGCAAGTTGTGTGAATAGTTTTCCTCACACCGAAACAGTGACTAGAGAAAGATAACACATCTCATGAATTAAGTGTTGTCTTTAATTGAAAAGTTACATTTCTCCCCCAAATCACAAGCTCAGAAGTTATTGAGTCTCTAGGCAACATATTTAAAGTTGAGAAGATTGAAAGTTTAAAAACAAATCAAACAAGTCTTCAGGTCCAACTAAGGGAGTCCTGCTACATACAGGCTGATCTATACCAGTGACACTGCGTGACTCTAGGAGGCTTGAAGACACTCTAAACAGACCCACTTGAAACAGTTACTTCAAGTAGCCTTTTGTCCAGTTTCCAACTTCTGAATAAAGATAGTATTTTGTTAATTCTATTGCAGAAAACTTTCGTAAGTTGTTTTATTTACAATGCCAACTTTGAAAAGCTCAGTAAAGTTAACTGGACAATAACCTGTGCCCAAATCACTTTACAAAAAGAGGGAAAGCCTAAAATGTTACCTTTCTACAGAGAACCCATATTTCACTTTTATTCAGAGTAAAGAAACCCAGCCACTTTTGCTCAGACTAGAAGAAATTCCGCCATTGGTTTGGAATCTGTAACTCAAACTGCACATGCAATGAGGACAGTATTATGCTAACACAGCTGTTCTGCTGCTGCGTTGGTCTAATATTAACAATTATAAACAGAGCAGTGCAACTAGCATTTGGAACAATCCTTATAGTGTTACAGTGTCAGGCACAGCATTTCACTTCTCCTCACACCACTGGTTCTCCTTGCGTACCTGGGCTTCCTCTTCTTCAATAAAGTCATTTTTGATATTAAAAGTCTTGAGAATCTCAGGAGTTTCCCCCTTGATCATATTGGCAACAGTCTTGCATGTAACATCAAGCAAACCTTTTTATTTTTGTCTTTTTGAGACAGGGTCTCACTATGCAGTTCAGGCTGGCCTTAAGCTCACTTTGTAGCTCAGGCTGGTCTCGAACTCACAGCAATCCTCCTGCCTCAACCTCCCGAGTGCTGGGATTACAGGCCTGCGCCACCACACCCGTAAAGCAAACTTTTGATGTTTCTAGGTAGTTTGCTGCCAGAATAAGTTCAAAAAGAGTTCCTTGGTCAACTATCAGGAATTCTTAGTCCTAAACAGGGATGTCATTTGTTGGCTTTTCTTTGTTCTCATCATCCTCTGGAGGAGGAGGGTCATCCTTGTGGTGGGTACACCACTGAATGACCTTTTTTTTTTTTTCACATATTGCTGCATTAACATTTGGTAGAGGAACTGGGTCATCATCTCCTTCATCATCCATTCCCAAATCTTCCAAGATGGTCTTGATTGTCACAGACTGTTTGGCAATGTCAACATCAACTTCAAATATCTCTCCATCAGAACTCTGCAACTTAATTGAAGGCATGGTGTTTGATCTCTGAAAGACTGTGGGCCCGAGTCAGACAAGAGCAGGGAGATATTCCCACCGGTTGGAGAAAGGTGGTGGCGGATGAAGCCACTCTTTTTTTTTGACAGAGCCTTGCTATGTAATTCAGGTTTGTCTCAAACTCACTTTGTAGCCCAGGTTGGCCTTGAACTCACAGCAATCCTGCCTCAATCTACCAAGTGTTAAGATTATAGCCATGTGCTTCCACTCTGAGCATTTTTTTTTTTTTTTTTTTTTGAGGCAGGGTCTCACTATGTAGTTCAGGCTGGCCTTGAACTTATTATGAGCCTTCTGTATGCTGGGATTTATAAGTGTGCACCCCCACACTTGGCCTACTTAATGGTTTCAGGAATTGGGGATACTAGAGTCTCAAGCAATTAGACTGCTGTTTTTGCCTCTGTCAGCCTTTCGCTTTCCCAAGAAAGTTTTAGACACAGCCCTTTGGTGTGTTCCTTGGAATAAAGCACAGGAGCTTGTTTTAGAAGACAGATTGCCTTGAAGAATTATAGAACTGTTTGCTTGTACTTTATAGATGATTGTTTACTAGTAAGACCTCCCTTTTCATTCTGCTGTGTGAGCATGTAGCATCAGACACGCATATTCGGAATCTGGAAGAATATTTAACTTCTTGCTTTTTCCTAATGTCAATCCTGAGTGAGAGCTATGGGCTCTGCTTTTTGAGCAGAGGTCCCTGCGGCGAAGGGATTTGGCCTCAGTGACCTGCTGTGAATGGACAGCTCTATGACTTGCCTTTCCACACTCTTCATGGACAAAACTATTCCCATCAGCAAATCATTCCTCCCCTTAGAAGGGCGGCTCCCTGATGTCCTGCCTGCTTGCTTAGGTCTGGGAAATCAGCTGTCCACGAGAGTGGCTAACTTCTGGGCCTGCAGGCATCAGTGAGGCAGGACAAAAGGTAGTGCAAAGCTTTATTGTAACCTCAGGGGTGTCTACAAGCATGGCTTGGTACTTTGGAAAGCTATTCCCCTGTCATCCATAAGTAATCTTTTGTGTCAAGAATAGCCCTGACTTGATAGGAAGTGAGGATTTTTGAGTATTTGTCCCAAAGTTTTTTTTTTTTTTTTTTAATCCTATGTATTTGGTACAGACTTTCACTATGCAGCTGGGACTTGTAGTGATCCTCCTGTTTCAGTCTCCCTGGTGCTGGAATTACAAGCATGCAACACCACACCTGGGCTTGGTGGTTGGCTTGGCTTGCCCAGGGTGGGGCCAGCACAGCATGTGGTACAGGGAACTGAACCTGGGTCCTTGTGCTTGCCTAAGAGGTGCTTAGACTGCCCAAAAGTTAGTTTTGTGGGCTTTCTGTTAGCATAACTATAGCTGCTATTATTCCCAGGCAGGCTGGTCATCCAGCAACCACTCCACCTAACTCTTTTGAAAAGTATGACACTGCAGGGTTCCCAGCTATGGGGCCAAGACACCCAAAGCTATTCCTCTTGACTTGATCTGTAGAGGAAGAAGGGTTTTCATAAGTCAGGTATCCCCAGTGCTGGAGTCTGGACAAGAGTATGTTTTATTCCTTCAATAGCAATGTCAATCACTTTTGTCCATTTTGTGGGGTCAGACATAGGATTTTGACTGCTTTATATAGAGCCTTTGTCAACAGTTCAAAATTAGGTATCCAGATTTGTCAGAAGCTAGACTAGGAAGGAATGAAGTTGTTTATTGCCAGGGGGCTCAAGAGCACATATAGCCTGGATCAGTCCCTAGATAGTTCTATTTCCTGAGTATAAGAATGTATCCCAAGTATCGGATTCTCTGGAGGGATAGCTGAGCTTGAGACTTTATATTTCTTTTCAGCTAAAATTTGAGTTTGGATGGTATTACAGCTGGTTAGCCCTAAAGTTGGTTGTAAATTAGAATGTCATTGTAGAATGATTCTCTGTTTAAGCTCTAGGATCCTTAAATTGTTTTCTAGTGTCCCAATAAAAATGCGAGGAGTAGCTGGGCGTGGTGGCGCATGCCTGTAATCCCAGCACTTGGGAGGCTGAGGCAGGAGGATTGTTGTGAGTTCGAGACCAGCCTGAGCTACAAAGTGAGCTCGAGGCCAGCCTGAACTGCATAGTGAGACCCTGTCTCAAAAAGACAAAAAAAAAAAAAAAAAAAAAAAAAAAAAAAAAAAAAAAAA
>PVKA01054520.1:0-10674 GCA_004027165.1 Ctenomys sociabilis
CACAGGAGGATCACTGTGAGTCAGAGCTGTGTAGTGAGAGCTGTGCCAAACATATTGTAAAAAAGATTCTTTTTAAAAGGGACTAGACTGATGTTTGAAAAAGTCCTTTTGCCTCTCTTTCCTGCTTCTTAGAATTTGTCTGTAAAAATTAAGACCCACAAATGGAAATAAACAATGATCTTTGTAGAGTAATAAAGTGGTTCATATCTTCCATACCAGCCTCAGTAAGAAAACATCTTTGGTATACATGACAAAAATGTAACACTAACATGGCTTACCTGATAATTTTGCATTTTTTGATGTGTGCAACTAAAACTCATTAACATGTAGGTCCACCACAAATGCAGCTAAAGAAAGATAGATAGAACACATAAATGGCATGGATAAAAATATTTTTAAAAATATTTTTATAGATAGAACACATAAATGCCAGAGACTAAAAATATTTTTTAAATGATGCTTCTTTATGTTTCCCACAAAACGTTGTAATATAAACTCAAAAATACTAGTGAGGAAAGGAGTTACTTCTGCAGTCATGATGATGTTGAGTATATCAGGAAGAATGAAGTCACTGTAAACATGATCTGAGTGATCAGTCACAATATATCTTAAGATATTATATTTCTCTAGGTACTAATGGAAAAGAAATACGTCTCCAGTTCTAAACAATTATAGACCAGCAAAAGATAAACAGCATCATAACAACAAAGAACATATAGTGTAGCTCTAGTAAGGCTGCTAGACAGGTTTTAATTCAACAAGAATTCTGCAACAACTTTTTCTGAGGAAAAAGGCATTAGTGTGAAACAATATTCTCATATTTTAATCTTGGCTCTTGGTAGAAGACAAGATAGAATTCAAAGAATATTGTAATATGGTAGAAGTTTGTGATTTGGTAGTTATAATTCCAACTTGTTAGAAGTAAATCTATTATAGGTTGAATCAAGTACTTTGGTCACAGTTTGAAGTCCCAACCCTCCATACCTCAGAAGGTCACCACATTTGGAAAGAAGTAAACACAGTTAACTAAAGCAAGGTCATATCAGAACAAGATAAGACCTACTGTCCTTGTGTGTAAGGAAAAATTTGTACACACACACACACAACACCCCCCCACACACAATTTTATGTCAAAATGAGGGCAGTGGTCTGATGAAACCTCTTCAAGCTAATAAAAGCAAACATTGCAAGCAAGCCCCTGGAAGGTAATAAAAACATGGACTCTATTTCTCCTCAGAGCTTTTGGGAGCCAAACTTCTCAGGTATTAAGCTTCAAAACCATAAGACCTTGTTGTTTAAGCCAGTTAGTCTTTGGTACTTCATTACATAGGCTCTAGCAAACTCGGATGAAACCTCCTATGTGTATAAAGACATATATTTTAAATGACATGCATGAGGAGTCTTGGCATTGCAGAGCATGAGTTTTGAGGCAAAGGAGGAAATTATGCAAGGATTTAAGAATAGAGGAAGAAGGGCCATCTCACATCCCCTGAAGGGCATAGTCGCAGGCAGCACTGGGCCGTGAATAGTGTGGACATGCTGCTGCCGACCAGGTGTGGGTGTGCACGCCAGAGGAAACACGGGCAACAGCTACATGTGCTCTACTCAATTTCCCCAGGAAATAAAGGGGCATTCATGACCAGTGGGAAAGACTATAAGGCAAGGTAGATGCTCAGAATTACATTCCAGAGAGCTTAGGACTGCAACAACAGACTGCAACAACATGTAGCTCAGCCAACAGAGGCTGACCTCCACTGGCTTTTGAACATGGGTCTGAAAGTATGTCAGGGCTTTAGAAGAATTATTTCAAAGAGCTTCATAAATAGACTCTTTCTATTCTAATCTAAACTATTGTTTTTGGGGCTGGGGAATTATAGCTTAGTGACAAAGTACTTGTTTGCCATGCACAAGGTCATAAGTTTAATTCCAAGCACACACACACACACACACACACACACACACACTATAATAATAATAATAATGATGATGATGATGATGATGATGATGATGATGATGATAATAATAATAATAATGCTTTTTTGTATTTTAGGGAAGGGAGAGGGTGTTTAGGGTCTCACTACTAGATCAGACTTGTAGTGATCCACCTGATTACAGCTTTCCAAGAGCTGGGATTACAGGTATGCATCACCACACCCAGTCACAATTGCTTTCTCAGCCCACCTCAGGGCTGGGGCTGGCAGGGTAGGCCTAAGGATTGAACCCCTATTCCCTGCACCTGCTTACAGTTGCTTTAATCCACTGAGCTATTTGGCTGACTCTAATAATAATAGTTTTTATTACCATCAACCTTGACCATTATATTACTTAGCAAGCAATTAATAGGGGGCATAAATGAAGTGCTTTCTTATGCTAAATAAAATCCTCTGAACAATTATAAGATAGGTATAAATGTATCTATTTTATTTTAGAAGAAACTAGAGATCAATGATAGATAAATTATTTGATCAAGGTCATGTTGATTTTATGAGGCTGAATGTCGATTCAATCAGGGATATGATTCCAAATTCCTTTTTCTTAAACACTGTAACTTTTTCATCTGAGGAAAGTCATCTGGAATCACACATTTCTTTAAAACTCTGCACCAAGGTCACCTCAAGACTCAAATCCCACGTGGCAGCATGAGCCATCTTTCTATATTCTTAGCTCAGCTCATTTCTAATCCCCTCTGAGCATTAGTTTTCTTCCTCCTCACTTTTTTAGGTTTGTCACTGTCCTCAGAGATGGCATGCTGAATGGAGAAAATGGGCTAATATACAGCTCACAAACAGAAGAGGCTGCCAGGAGCCAACACAGGGAGGTTGAAGAGGACACATCTGGATGAGGGCAGCCTCAGCCGTTCTAACACATATGCACAATGCCGGTGTGCCCACAAACTCCTGTGGCTCTTCAGAAAGAAGAGTCAGTTAAATCCAGAAATGCTAACATGTAGGCTATCATTGCTCTACTTCCTCTGTTTTCAATTTGTAGCTCTGTCACCATGTGTGGAACACAGAGACAACAGACCAAACCTCCACATATAGAAGCAGCTATAATTTGCTGCCAAGATATTATGCAGGTGTTAAGCCGAGCCGATCAGCCAAAGCACATGTCCACAGGTTTCACAACAGAATGTGGCCCAAGGAAGTGGATAAGCACAGACAAGAGAGACAAAAACTCATTTGGTTTGCAAAAAGTCCACTTGCTGGCCAGAACTGGACAATGTCCAGGGCACAGGAGGTGAGAGAGTGCCGGAAGAATTATGAACTCTTGAATGTTTAATATTTTATAGAGCATGTCCAGAGGAATGCACAATGATTTAGAGTAAGCAACTGTCAAAATGCTATGAACTGTCAAGCACTATCCTAAATGTTTTGTTTAAATCAATTTCTCATGATCACATCAAATCTATATAACATATAGGACAAGAAAGCACATACTGAGTCATACAGAGGTAAAACTTTTTCTAAAAGTAGCTATTTTAGATATAGATATTATGTATATGTAAAAAGATCTAAGAATACAATTTGCATCCAAGACTCCTTAATTTGGAAGTCACTGTGACACACTGTTATGCCGCACATGTTAATTCCTGGATATTCTTCTGTTTGAAATACCCATACCCGCTCCAAGCAAGTCTTGGTACACTAAAGCACACGGACTTATTTCTA
This sequence comes from Ctenomys sociabilis, assembly GCA_004027165.1. NCBI lineage: Eukaryota > Metazoa > Chordata > Mammalia > Rodentia > Ctenomyidae > Ctenomys > Ctenomys sociabilis. Next base: position 3,669 of record PVKA01054520.1, read on the forward strand.
GAGATCTTTTTGTCAGAAATTCTGGAAAAGATGTCCTCTAGCTGAGAAAGGGATGTGATATGACCAATTTGAATATTTTGAACAATAAATGCACTTATTTTGTTGTCCATGTTTAAACTCATAAGCGAAATTTAGCTTGTTTATCCTGAAGAGATGGACAAGTTTAAAGTTTATTTAGTATGTTCTCTTGTGCCTTGTACCATTGTTGCCACACCTCTAAGGTTTAGGGAGATAGAAATTTAAAACACAAAGCCATATTAAAATGTTATATAAAATATAGATATACAGAAACAACAGCAAAAAATGGTCAAAATGAATTTTAATGTCTTGCTACAGGACGCTCCTTGACTTCCACGGGGCTTATGTGCTAATGAACACACTGTGGCCTGGACATACTATAGGAGAAGGGTGCTGCTAAGGCCCCTGCTGTCCGGAGCACCAGAGTTTATAACACAGTATGCTCCCTGAAGGTCTGCTGCATCCACAGAGCTGTGGAGTGCTGCTATTGTCCAGCAAGTAAAGAGGTAGTATACTACCTCACCAGCCCAGGGAAGGACTGAAACTCAAAATTTCAACAATACTAGACCATGTACTGCTTTGGCACCATCATAAAGTAGAAAATATTGTAAGTTGGGAGCCTTCTGTAAATGCATCCCGATTCATATGTTCACTTACTTTTCACCATCTTCCTTTTCATGCACCCACATACACGGCATATTTTATGTAATAACTCTACTGAAAACTTCAGGACTTCATGAAGATCTCTCTTCCTCCTGTGCCTTTATGCATTCCGTTTTCTCTTTACATTTTTCCCATCTCATTGTTCTTCTCCAAGACTCACTTTCATTTTCAATCCCTAAGCAAATGTTTCCCGACCTCAGCTGGGCTAAGAACTTCTGTTCCCTCCAAGAGCATCCTGAATAAGAACTTTTGAGCATCAAGCAACTGCGGTGATGAACAAAAGGTGACTTGTACCATTGTTATACCACTAACCGGCAGCGGCAGGTCCAGCGACACTGACTGATCAGCAGGCATCCCACGGGCAGCAGCTTGCACTGGGCATGTCTCCTGTACAGGCTTCCGCGCAGGCGCCTTCACTTCACTGCCGGTGAGTTATTCAATTTCTCTGAAGTTACCATGGATTTTTTTGTCCCCATTTTACAACTCAGGGGATGTATTTTTCTTTTACTTTCTAATTTTCCTCATACTGGTATTGGTTCTTTTTTTGTGTTTTCTACTTTGTTGTTGTTTACAGGCATGCTTTCTGTTTTTCTCTTAAGTAATATATATAGCTGATATTTGTATTTCTTCCAAAGAAATCTATTTTGTGCTTGTAGTTTTACTATTTTTCAGAACTCTAAATCCTCAGTAGTGTTTTTTTTTTTTTTTTTTTTTTTTTCAGTTGATTCAGCCCACCTTGGGGGCGGGGCTAGCATGGCATTTGGTACCAAGATCCTGCTGCAGTCCCTGAGTGCTTGCCTCATCTTGCCTAAGCGGGTACTTTAGACTACTAAGATATCTTATTGGCCCTAAGTCCTAAGTTTCTGATATTACCTTTTTACTTTCATTCTTCATTGAGCTGCTTTCTTTGTTAACACTTTGAACCTAAATGCTTAGGCAATATAGTTTTTCCTATTATACTAAAGCAAATGGTTCATGCTATGAATTTCCCTACGTGATTCTGCCACACAATCTAAATCCATGCTACTTTAACTTTGAGTCAGTACTTTTTTTACATCATTATAATTTCCCACACACCATAGAATAAAAAGGTAAAGCCAGTGAGATAGCTCAGCCGACTAAGTGCCTGCCTAGGCAAATGCATCAAACTCAGTTCATCCCCAGCACTACATGCCATGCCAGCCATGCCAGCCCTGCCCCCCAGGTGTGCTGAGCCGGCCACATAGACCAGTTGTGGTGGTGCACACCTGTAATCGAGTGATGGGGATGTTGAAACAGGAGGATCACTGAGAGTCTGAGCTGTAAAGTGTGACCCTATGCCAAATAGATAAAGGGAAAAACAATGAGAGATATAGCCCAAGCCTCAGGCCATACAGGAGTCTCCATTCTGATCAGTTTCTACTGGTTGCCAGCCACGATTTCTGCTCTCACAGCCTGCACGGACTCAGATTCTGTTGTCCCTACTGATGTCAGGTTTTACATTATTTTTCTAAGCAGCTGAATTGAGCTGCATCGTTCTGAGATATAAAATTCTGTACCAATCCTTTCTAAGAGGACATGAAAGCTTTGCCCTCTGAATGTTCAAATGATTGGCAAGGCTCAAAACAAAATCCAGAATAGTACTACACTTTCTGAAGCAATGGCACATCACGAGTGCTCTTAGGAGCACGCGGGAAGCAAAATGAGAAGGAGCAAGAGTGCTGAATAGAATTTATTCACTGAAATGTTCATCAATATAAAATATAAAATACTTTTTATTTTATAGCTGTTGGCATCTTAGCTTTAATGAAGAACAAATGCTATACTTAAAATTACTTTGGGTTAAACGCATATAACTTTTTTATTTCCATTTTCATGTTTATATCTTTTTAGAAATTATTCTTTTAATGCGTGAGTTAAAGGTTATTTTTTGTTTTCTAATTATGTTTTTAGTTTCCAGACTGAATATATTAAAAGTGTTGTCTATATTTACATATATGGATAATTAATGGAGATTTCCTAAGGAACCAGTACACGGCCAGATTGTCAATGTCTCAGAGCCATTCATAAAGAAAGTGTGTGCTGTCTTTTGTGGGACTGTAACACAACCAGTAGCCTTTCATTTAAATAGGGCCATTCATGAAACAACATTCTATAACTAGAATTAGAAAAGGAAACAAGATTTGAAGCAGACTGGTTGTTTTATTAGTTGAAGGTAAATGGCCAAAGACACTGGGATAGAAGACAGACATAAAGAGCTCAGTAGAAATAAACAAATAAAAATAAATAAATAAAGAGCTCGATGAAACAAACCAAAACTAACACAAGGTAAAACAAGAATTCAGACTAGGATCAGAAAAAAGTGCTTTCAAGACAGCAAAGTTTTATCTAGGCTATAAATTGTTCTTTCCTTCCATTTGCATTGTTTTGATATTTCTAACATTTCTATTTGATTTTGTCACTTCTGAAGATCCAAGAATTATTTCTATTATTAGTAACCTAACACCTTCTTTCAGACCTAATTTATATCCATTCAATCTTTATGGGGCTTTGGTTTAACAGGCACGAACTAATGGAAAAAAGCAAAGAAGGTATACTATGAAATACAACCATAAGGGGTTGGGGAGATGGCTCAGTGGAATAAGCTCTTCCCTGGCAAGCACAAGGGCCTGAGTTCAATCCCTGGTTCTGAAAAAAAGAAAGAAAGAAAGAAAGAAAGAAAGAAAGAAAGAAAGAAAGAAAGAAGGAAGGAAGGAAGGAAGGAAGGAAGGAAGGAAGGAAGGAAGGAAGGAAGGAAGGAAAGAAAGAAAGAAAGAAAGAAAGAAAGAAAGAAAGAAAAGAAAAGAAAAGAAAAGAAAAGAAAAGAAAAAGAAAATAAAAAAAGAAGTGCAACCATTGAAGAAAGTTTATCTGTGGATCTTCCAGAATTATCTCATAGATCTTTTGTGTATAATACTGGGAAATCAATCTATGATTAACTTTTATTTTATTTAACATGTAACAATTAGAAATATTTAAGTAATACACTGTGATGTTTCAGGACAAGTGCGTAATAATCAAAAGAGGGTATTTAGCCTATCCCATTAGTTCCTAAACAGACTATTTATTTGTGGTGAGAATGCTCAAAATCCTCACTTGTTGCTATTTTGAAATATTCAATTTAAAACTTCTACCCATAGTCACTCTGCTGGGTGCTGGAGCAGTGGCACTCACTCCTCTCATCTCACTGCGATGTGCACCTGCCCACTAGGCCCTTTGCGTCCTCCCCACTATGTACCTCCTGCAGCATCTGTAGCAGAGGGGTCAGTGGGCTGCACAGATGACGGCGGGGAGGTGAGGCGGGGAGGTGCAAGCGCTCTGGCTGTGCAGCATAAACTAGCAGCCGCTGGAAACGAGCAGAAACAAATCCGTGCATGGGGAGCGTGGAACACCCTTGAATGAAGAGTTCCAAGTTACTTGAAGGTTTGGATATAGAAAGATTTAGGGCAAAAATCACTTGCTCTACTTTGCATTAAAGTCAATTCTTTCTCAGATATGTTAGTTTTCTAAGAATCAAAAATTAAAAATGTTCCTCTCTATTGGTTCTTACACTCACAAACAATCTGGCTGTTGAATGAGAATAATATCCAATATCTTGAAGGGTCCTGGAGAGATAGCTCAGTAGAATAAGTGCTTCCTTGTTAAACACTGGGACCTGAGTTCAATTTTTGGCTCTGCCAAAGAAAGAAAAAAAACAAACAAACAAGCAAAAAACAACATATAAAATACTTGGAGACTAGCTCTATTGTTTTGCCTCAGCATTCTCTTCATCCTTTTTCTTTCTTCTCCTCTTCCTTTGAAGTTTGCTCCTCACTAGTTATTCAGGTAATGAGTGGTTTTCTACCATGTAACAAATTTAAATGTCATTTCCTCAAGGGCTTCCATCGAAGTACATTGTACAGTACAGCTAACATTCTACAGTTTATAACAAACCAAGTTTATTTCAACAGTTAACAGGAAGTTGTGACTTTTAAATGATGAAGAGGAAAACACAACGTAATTACATGCCAGTTCCCAAAAGCTTCGCAAAAATGCCTGCATCTGTCACCATTTGACACCAGTGACATCTCAAATCATCTTATGAACACATATAACCTCAGGATGGAAGGAACTGGAATTCTGAGTGATCGCAGGAAGGAGAGATGCTCCTCTACTGAATGGCCTGCTTGAAGCTCACAGACAGCCAAGAACTAACCTTCTACTTTGGTTGAACAACAAAGGATTTTTACTTTATTGTTTCTAAGAGTTCTTTTCTAGGGTTATCAATTTCCTACTGCTGAAAACAAATCCAAATTATTTAAAATTTTTCAGTACCAAAAATAAACATGGGTTGCACACTGACTAAAAATCAAGTCCTAAGATTATTTATGTACTCAGCAGTGCTTGCAGTGCCACCAAAATCTGTTTCTGGAAATGTATTTAGGCAGTAAGTACCTGATAGTCAACTTATCAAAAAATTTTAAATATTTAGAAGACTTCAAAGTTTTTGCTTAATTTTGATTATTCATTTTATACACTTATTTGCTTTCAGGATACATTTTCTCTAAGCCCTGAATTTGTAACATTTTCATGTGATTATAATTATCATGCATTAATATGTTAATTTCTTCAAAAATTATATTCAATTCAAACATGCAAGGTTTTAACCACCATAGATTAATTAGGTTAATTAAAACACTATCTCATTTTATTTTTGCTTTACAATTAGTCCATTATCACTTAATGATTCTCATAATAATAATAGAATACAATATTCAGTGGAATTATTTTTTTCCCTAAAACATTAGGTTTGTGGTTAACTTCATTAAAAATCAATCAGCTAAACATCCATTGTGGTTTGGCCTATTTTTTCTTCAGTTTAGTAAATTCTACTCTATAAACTAACCCCAAGTTTTCCTTCCAGCCATAGTAATAATGACACATACTAACTAATTCTTTAGTTAAACAAAATTGCCTGTCGTGCCTCACAAAACTGCCTGATATGTCAGCTACTCCATGGGACTCACAGCCCAAGCTGTTTGCCATGTCTAGAAAACCCTTGACTCTCATGAGTGGGCAAGAGTATTTTTACTCTTTGTGGGTTTCCAAGAATGTGCACACTACAAGACCCCAAATGACTTCACTCCACTCTTCTGCCTCCTTGTACCTTGAGAGCCGCAGGGTCACGCAAAGGCTAAGCTCTCTGGTGTACTGTTCCTCCACACTCACTGCGTCCTTCACTGGGCCATCATCTTTTGCCTTCCTTTCCTATTTAGCTGCATTCCACCTTCGAAGATTGCTCAGCAGATGTGTTCCATGGAAGAACTAGTCACTTTTCCTTCAGTATTATCTGCTTAGTTTGAACCCGCTTCTATGATCTGATACTGAACTGAATACCATCATTTACTAGTGCCCACTTGGTAGCAGATGCTAAATTGAATTTAGGCCTACAGTATCCCTGAGTATTCTTCCAGAAAGTTCATGCATTTTGTTATATATCTTTTAGATGCAAGAAAAGCTATCTGCTTATCCTGGCCAATTATTGGGCTTCTTCAGTAACTCATGTTAGGTAAACTGATTTTCTTCTGGATTCTACCCAAGGGCCATACACTTGTAGAGTCCACAGCATATGAGGAATCTATTTCTTAGTTATATTTATCATTGCTGAGACAAAATCCCTCACACCTAACAAGTTAAAGGACAAATGTTTATTTTGGCTTACACTTTGTCGAGGTTTTAGTTTATAATCAATAGACTCCAAGATAAGGTGGGCTGAAGGGCATCACAGGGAAGAAACAGTCATTGAGACAGAATGCCCCATTCTTCTTTTTTTTCCCATCTAGGTGACAAGCCTCTTGGGTGCTGCCACTCATTCTCAGAGCGGTGCTCCTCACTATCCACACCCAGAGCTGTGGGAAGCCATTCAGTGGACTAATTTAGTAAGCACACCCTTACCCATGTTCATACTCCTTTTATTCATACACCTTACATTCAGCCTCTTTGAAAATCCCCACTTATACATGCAGGAGGCTTCAGAGGGAAATCAAGATGCAAGCTGTAACAATTTGTATAAGCTCAGGATCCCATTACCTACTACTATGTATTCTGTTACATCAACCACTTTGTTTTTCATTTCTGAAAATCCTCTATATTCTGAGGACAAACTCTATCATTACTCCATATTTCAAAATTGATGGATGATTCAGTATTCATTGAATATAACAACAGTCTGGTCATTATCCTCTATAAGCTCAGGTAAAGTATGCCTAGACAGAAAACAGACAGACAGATACACACACACACACACACACACACACACACACAAACA
>PVKA01054521.1:0-10732 GCA_004027165.1 Ctenomys sociabilis
TTAAGTTTTCAAGTGTACAATGTGAAGACATTTTAGATGGGGGATGCACCTGGAAAATAAACTTCAACTCCATACACACATTTCAAAGCTGCTGGGCCCCAAGTTCATCTCTGATCTCCAGGGCTGCCAGTATATAATATGCAGCACACTGAAGCTACACTATCTGAAAAAGCTTATTAGTTCTGCATAAGTCAGAAAGTGACAGGTAAACCTGTAACAGACTTGCACTTTTAACTGAACATGGCAAATAGTCACTCTTGAATTTTACATCATTATCTGATGTCAAACAATGAAGCAAATCCCAATACACTGTTTAATATAGCACTGAGCAAATGATGCAAGTTGTTAATGGATGAGCGATCAACTAATAGCTCTGCTAGTAATTGATTTATTTTTCTTCAATAAAGTTGCATAAACCAATGAGTTAGCTGCCTGGATTAATCAGTATGGGAAACAATTTTGTAAATGCAAAGCTGTTTTTTGTTTTTTTTTTTAATGTGTGTGTGTATACTGTTAGTTGTTCTTTATCATGAAAGTATTTCACTTTTCCATCAAACTTGGAGAGTTTTGCAGGTTATAATAGTCTAGGCTGGAATTTGTTTTTGTGTAGGATTTGAAGAACTCTGCTCCATGCTCTCCTTGCCTTCATGATTTGTGTAGAGAATTCGGCTGTAATTCCGATGGGTTTTCATTGGAATGTGATCTGCTTCTTTTCCCTAGAATCTTTCAGTATATTATTCTTGTGTTGGATTTCTGGGATCTTGACTATTATGTGTCTTGGGGTGTTATTACTTGGGTAGAATTTATTTGGTATTCTGTTTGTTTCAGTTAACTGAATGTTGGATTTTTTCCTCATATTTGGAATATTTTCTGCTATTTCTTCTCCCCAAATTCTTTTTATGTCATTTTGATTGACTCCTTCATTCTGCTTGATACCAATTATTCTCACATTGTTATTCCTGGTGTATTTTGCAGGTGATGGATTATTTTTTCCTGCTTTCTCTTTGATTTTTTAGAGATCCTTTCTCACCATTTCACTAGCTGCTCCAGTACCTTCAAAATCTGAAACTCCATCTTCACTTTCACTCAAACTCTTTCGTAGGCTCGTCATTGATATTTTCAGTTCTTCTATATCTGTTTGACTCTGTTTCATGCATTCTATTTATTTTTTGTATTGCTCATTCCAGGAATCCATCATATTTCTGATCACTTCAATTTTTCTATCCTTGTCTTCTTTAGAGTTAATTATTCTTTTTCTGAAGAGCTTCTTCCAAGTTGGATTTCCATTGTATATTTCATTTGTTTCTGTATTTCAGATGCAATGCTTTCAAAGAATTGTTTTTTTCAATTAATTGTTTTGTGATTTCATAAATTATTTCTGCTTTGAGTTTCTCATGACCTTTTTCCTCTTGTTTCTTTGCTTCAGATGCCTTTAATTCATATGTTTCAGCTGGAATAGTGCTCCCTTCACTTGTTCTGGGTGAGCATTGGTTTTCCCCCCGATGTTTCTGGATTTGATTCTTCATTTCAAATGCTATGTATTCAGATATTTCTTTTTTTATTTGAGGAATTACTTCTCATTTGATTTACTCTATACCTTTCTGCTGTTGTTCTTTTGCTTCAGTTTCTATCTTTCATTCATTTCACCTGAGGTAGTATCCTCTGCCCTTACTCGTGGACTCCAGAGTAGGATTGCATTTTTCTCCTTGTCCTTGTCATTTTGTATAGCACTCACCTCTGGTCTGTAGTGTAGAGCTTTGGTGCAGCTATAATCTTAGTGTGTTATGAGATTCATGTGACCGTCTGTTAAGTTTGAGATTATCCAGGTATACCTATCCTGGATCTAGCTGTTGTGTTCAGTTCGTTTTTGCTGTAGCTCCCATGGTTCCCCTCTGTTGATTCCCTGGTCAGGTGAACATTAACCGAACCAGGATGTGAGGAGTGAAAATTCCCTCTATCTTGTCTGGCTTTTGGGTGAGGAACCAGAAAGTTCCCGGAGTCAGCCCTCCTGTCTCAAGCATGTCACTCTCTAGTTTTGTGGGCCTGAGCTATGTTGGGTCTTCTGGGCTCCCAAAACGATAGTGGATGTTCTTATTCACTGGGTAGGCTGTGGTGGGTCTGCCAACCTCTGCTGGGTCTGGGGCCGCTGTCTAAACCTGGAGAAGGCTGGGAAAGGTCCCTCTGGTGCAGCAGGGCTGGAGCTCTCACTCACTGGCTGAGCTGTGCTGGGTCTGGGGCCGTGCGATGGGACTTGTGTTTTCTGGGAAATGTCTCTCCAGCGCAGCAGACCTGGAGCTCTCCAGTCACTGAACTTTGAAGCCCAGGGAGTAGGGGAAATTCCCATTCGCTCAGCAGGCTTTAGGTCAGGGGATCCAGGGAGTTGCTGGTGAGTGGGCCATGAGGTTTCAGGCCGGTAATTGGTTTGTAGGGCTTGGGTGTGGTGAACTGGGTAAGCCATGCGGGAAGAAGCCAAAGGCTCTCTCTCTCAGACTCACCACACACTCACTGATCTGGGAAGCCTGGTGAGTCATGCAAATTCCCACTCACTGGGAGGGCTTGGGGCGGGATCCAGGATGCTGCTGGAGTCAGCCCTGGCCCCACTGTTTAAGGCCGGTCTCTCTGGCTGGGCAGGTGGGGCAGGATCGAGGAATAAGTTCCAGTCGGCCCCGCTGTCTCAGGCTCTCTGGCTGGGTGGTTGTGGACTGGCTAGTTTTTTTTTAATTATTTAATTTTATTCTTTTGGTGAGAGAGTTACAAAAACTAATACATTGCCTATTGTTGTCTTTGTAGTAGTCATTCATAGCACAGGTTGCAGACATGATATCCCATCCAAACACAAATCTTGCTCCTTGTTAAATAAAGAGAAAGTAGCTATATACCCATCCTAGCCATTTTGCATATATAGATGAAAGATGGTCCTTCCTCCATAACACCTTTTTTCTTTAGTTTTGTCAGAGATGGGCATTCCGCTACCATCCAAACATTATAGGTGCGTGAATTCAGCAAAATATTCCAATATAATCTATTAGTTCACAGTAGTAGTGGGCTACCCATAGGACTAGCAATGTCCACATTTGATGACTCGAGCCTTCCACAGTTTAGCATATTAACATGGTTTAACTTTCCATACCACTTTTCTGCTAGATGGTTAAGACCAAGATAAATCAAGACCTATATAACCAGAAATGTAACTTTTGTATGTGACAAGGTCAGTCACGTCTCCTAGAGACTTATCCTGAAACCATGTACTACACTTTGTAGATCTTTTGTCAGTGTCAGCCTTTTGGATGAGTCATGGCCATTGCTTGACTAACTGGGTCCTCACTGACCTTGAAAGGCTAAGGCCAAAATGTTGGCTGTCTTTGCAGCCCTTCTTTTTCTCTGAATTTTGGTCTGCAAATTTAGGTTATTAACCATCCAGAAGAGAAGTTTATTAGTGCCTTACAGCATATGCAGGAGGGCTTAAGCTCACTATCTGTCTGAATATCAAACATCATAGGCATAATATGGAGCATGCATTTTTCCTTTAAGCATTTGTTTTGTTTGTTTGTTTGTTTTTGGCGTGACATGGGATTGAACTCAGGCCTTTGCCCTTGCCAGGGAAGCATTTATTCCACTGAGCCATCAGTGGACCTTACTCCATCAAGTACTGATATTTTAAACTTAAAGTTTGTACCAAATATAAAAAGAATTTAAAAAATTAAAACTATGAATAAACAGTTACAATTTTTTACACAGTAATTTAGACATCTAACCATATACAGCATTGTAGCAGGATAGTCCTGTGACATTTTTTCTGCCTCTTTTTACACTTATTACCCTTTAAAAATACTTAATTGAGGTAAAGTCTAGCATTAATTGATATGTCACGAAAAGCAGTATGTATTTAGAAGACTAGAATGACAGGCATTCCAAGCATGACCCCGCTATTACACATTGATATCATCGGTGCAGTAGCTCAGTTCACAGGTATTAGCATATGTCATTAGGGTTAGAATCCCACCAAGTAACTGCTAGTTACAACAGCCAGTTGATAGTTCTCAGGATCCTGCCTTACCCAACTTGTTCATATAAATATATGGCTTTGCTCTCTCATGTTTCCTAGCTTTTCTCCTTGCTCTCTTTTCGTTGTCTAACACTCAAACTCTCACTTTTGTATTATACCTTTCTATTTCTATTTCTTCGAGTTCTTATACTAATGAGAATATATTATATTTATACATGTGGGTCTGGTTTATTTCATTTATGTGTATATCTTCAAGTGGCATACACTTAAATATGAAGCATTCGAGTTTATTATTCTTTATGGCTAAGTAATACTCCATCGTATAAAAATTTCACATATTGTTCAGCCATTCTTCAGGTGATGAGCAACTTGTTTGTTTCCAAGATTTGTCTATCATAAATTGTGTTTCTATAAACATGGGTGTACATATATCACTGTATTATAAATGGAGAAGTATTTAAAGGAACTTTTCATGCTTGTTGCCAGTTCAAATATTATAGGTACTTGAATTCAGCAAAATAACCCAATATAGTCCAATAGCCCATAATAATATTGGGTTATTGGTAACTGGCAGAAGTTCTTGACTTAAACCTTTCACTTCTGCATCAAACTTGAAAGAGAGTTGTGCAGGGTATCTGAGCTGGAATATTTTTCTTGAAGCACTGGAAATACTTTGCTCCATCTGCTTCTTCACTTGTTGATTTTTGAAGAGATATCTGTCATTATTCTCATGGGTTTTCTTTTAAATTATGATCTGTTTGTTTTCTGTAGTGGCATTTAGTATATTGTCTTTGTGCTGAATTTCTGCAATATTGATTATTTCATGTCTGGGAGTGTTTTTAGTTGAGTTGATGTTATGTGCAGTTCCTTCAATGTCAGACTGTTTCCCCATATTTGGGAAGTTTTCTGCTATTACTTCTGCTCATATTCCTTTCATATAATTTGTATTGATGCATATTAGTCTCACACTGTTCATCTTTGCATCATCTTGAAGGTGTTGAATCATTTTTTCCTGCATCCTAGCTCTTTTTAAGAGATATTTTTTTAACTTTTCACTACCTAAAATGGCATCTTCAAGATCTCAGACTCTATCTTTTCTTTCATTCAAATTGTTTTGCCATGTTGTGATTAAGGTTTTAGTTTCCTTTATATGTCTTTGAATCTGCTTCATGCATTCTATTTCTTTCCTACACTGCTCATTCAAGGATTTCATCATTTTTCTTTTCTATATTTAATCAGTATCTTCTTTAGATTCACTTAATAATTCTTTGACTGTAATTTTCATTTCTTTTTTACTTCAGAGATTATTTCTGATCTGATTTCCTCTATAACTTTCTGCAGTTGTCTAAGACTTAAGCTCTCACTTTTGTATTTCTATTTTTATTTCTTCGAGTTCTATTTTCCTTTCTATTTCTATTTCTTCGAGTTCTTATACTAAAGAGAATATATGATATTTATACATGTGGGTCTGGTTTATTTCACTTATATGTATATCTTCAAGTGGCATCCACTTAAATATTCTTTACTTCATACACTATTATTTTAGAGATTTCAGGTGTGTGATTTCCACTTTCTTCTTTGCTAGTGTCTCCTGAACATTCTCTGTGTAGGCTTAAGGCCTGAGACTAAATTTTGTTCCTTCTGTTTGTCTTTTTATATAGCACTGGACTGTGAGTTTGGGTGTAGAGATTTGGTGTATTTATTTTCTTAGCACCTAACAATATGCCTACCCAAAAGAGATTTGTGGTTAAAGCAGTTACAGTTTTGAATTTATAGAAACACTATCAGGAACACTAATAATGGGTTGTGGTGTTTAACAGTTGACAAAATTTTGTAACTAATGTGTTTGTATTTTAGATAGTAAGAGTAAACATTATGTCTGTGTAGCTAAGCAGATATTAAATTGGGAATTTGTATTTAAGTTAGTTCCCTTAAGTTCTGTCTGACCACCTCCCCTTGATGTATCTAGAGTGTTTGAGGCTGACTAATTTACCCAGGTTACTTGTTTCCCCTCTCTTAATAAAGAGAGAAAGAGTGGATGCTGTCATAAGTCTGGGTCTGGGAGAGTGTCTCAGATTACTGGGTCTATATCTACCAAGTTTGAATTCATCCCAAGGTGCCTGGCTTGGGTCTCGCTGCTGTTCTCAGCTTCTGCATGCTGCAGCCTGTGGAAGTTAACCTGCTGTGCACCTCTGGAAAGACGCTCAACTTCTGGATTAGTTATCTGTGTCTGGCCCCTAACGTCTCTTCAGGGAGTTCTGCGGCAGGATTCCACAGCAACACTGTCTAATAGTGGAGGTTCCTATGAATATGAGGATGTTCCCAAACACACTCCAGGCATGGTCTGTGGCTAGAAAAGGGTCTGGGGAGTGGAGAGCAAGTGGAAAGTCTCACACATATGCTTGCCCTGGGATATGCCTGGAAAGGGATTAGTAATATTTTTTATGGTCATTTTTGTTTTCTGTATTTCTTTCTCTCTTTTTCTTTCTTTCATGACATGGACATTTTTGATGTTTGAACATGTGGGTCTGATTTATTTCACTTATGTGTATGGTTTTTGTTTATTTTGTTTTATTTATTTTTTATTTTATTGAAGTACAAATATCAACGAGACAGTTTTAAGACACCTTAACAGGATGGATTCGATAAATTAATACATTGCAAACTGTTTTCATAATGTTTTGGTATTGTACAAGGTGCATACATGATATTATACTTACAGACATTATTATAGCAGATGTCTCTTATCAGTAAATTAAGAGAGCATAGCTGTTTATGTATCTTTTTATATCTGAATTATATCAAAGATTCAATAATTAATACTTCCTACCTTGTTATTTTCCTAGTGGTTGTCCATAGTACTAGAAGCCGACATAATATTCTGTCCAATCACCATTAGTGCAAATCTTGCCTCTCATAGAACTTAGGTATGGAAGCATGGTGTATCTATCCCAACTATACTCTCCATATACACACATCATAATTCTTCCTTTCTATATCCCTTCCTTTGCCTACACCTGTCAGAGATGGGCACTCCAATGTCATTCAACCAATTTAGGTGCCTGAACTCAATGACACAATCCAACACAGTCCATCATTCCAGAGCAATAGTGAGTTATCTGAAGAAGTTGTCGACCATAGCCATTTACAGCTCAACTTATTATTATGGCCCTGCGTTTTATACCTCATTTTTATACTTTTCTGCTGGATGGTTAAGACCAAGATAGAACAAGACCTACATACCCAAACATGTAGTTTTTGCTTCTGATGATGTCAGTGAAGTCCCCTCAGGGTTTATCTTGTAATCCTGTGCCTTACTCTGTAGATCCTTTGTGTCATTCATGTGGATGAGTCACGGCCAATGCTTGACCAGTTTGCTCCCTCTGAGAGCCTGAGAGAAAGTTTTCTCGCCATGTGACTCTCCTGAGGCACATTATACATCATAATCTCTTTCCTCTGTGGCTTCATAATCTCCTTGATCAGAAAATTTGGGGCACAACAGAGTTTCATGATGTTACAGTACAGGTTCACCTATGTCCTGAGTCTTCGCTGACTTTGAAAGGCTTGGGCCAAAATGTTGGCTGGCCTTGTGACTCTTATATTTCTCCAATTTTGATCTGTGAACTTACATTGTTAACCATCCAGAAGAGAAGCTGATTGGTACCATGTAGCATACGCCATTCACTTTGCACTGTCTGACTCAATTGTTTTTATTTGTTGTTGTACATTTCTATTTGTATTTCTTCTTTTCACTTCTTATAATAGGGAGACTATACAATGCATGTGTTTCTGGTTTATATCACTTATGAATATATGTTCAAGTGGCATCCACTTCAGTATAAATGCTTCAAGCTTATCATTCTTAATAGCTGAGTAATACTCCATTATATAGAAATACCATATCTTTTACAACCATTCCTCATGTGAGGAACATCTTGGTTGTTTCCAAAATTTTGCTATCACCAATTGTGCTGCTATAAACATAGGTACACATGTATCACTATGATATGATGTTTTCAATTCCTCTGGGAAAATTCCCAGTAGGGGGATAGCCAGCTTGAATTGGGTTTCCAGTCTTACTCTTACAACTTAAACTTGACCGAGCTCTATCACTATGCAGTAAGTTAAAGTTAAAATGGATTAAAGATCTAAACATTAAAAAAGAAATACTCAATCTCCTGGAAGAGAAAGTAGGAGGAACTCTTGACGACATAGGGGTAGGTAAAGAGTTCATGAACAGACATAGAGTTTATACCTTGATTTTTGTTTGTTTTCTTCTTCTCCTTTTTCTTTCATCAAATATTGCACTTAATTTTATGATATATTCATGTAAGTTAAATTTTTCCCTCTTCTTTCTGGTTCATTTCAGTGTTCTTCTGTTTGCGTCTATTCTGGCCATCTTTTGTTGTCCACATTCCAACAACTTTGTTGATCATCTTTGGCTCTTCTTTCTTTCTCTTGCTATATTGTATATGATTCATCTCTCTCCTTCATCACTTCTAATCTTTCCCTCACAATGGGGTTAATCACCCCACTAAAGGGAAAATAATTATATATGAGATCCTGAGATATGCTGTTTATTGTTATGTAAATGTAGAATTTGCTCATATACCTAAAGGTATCAGATTAATATTGAACAATTTGTGAGTAGCCAAGACAGGCTACTGTCTTGGTAAAAGTGTTTCCATAGCCATGATATCAGCCCTGTTATAATCAGTTTCTGTCCCTTGTATGGAAACCCTGTAAATGTACAAGTTTATTTCCATCATCCTATTCCAGCACCAAAGGACTGGATACTGAGCCTAATAGATGACAACTTTTCATCCTCTGTACTCTGTAATGAAATCTTCTTGAGCTAAACATGAAGTACAATAATTATCTGTATCTAAGCGCCATCACTGAGCTGGAGAATCTCCTAGGGAACCCTCTAAACTAGGGATACAGCTATCTATCACTAATAAATATCCAATAATAGACAAAGAAATTAAAATAAGACTAAAAATGGAAAACAGCAAATGAGAAGACCATGAAACAAAATGCAGTCCTAGATGTCAAGCACACACACGACACTTCTAGGGCATAAGAGAGAGAAAGTCAAAAGCCATCCACTGAAACTTTCTAAATGATAGCAATATAAATAAAAAATAAAAATAAAGTGTGTCCATAGAAAAATAATCTCTTGGGGGTCTGCCGATGAATTCAGTTGTTTAAGAGCCTCATGCAGATGCAGACAGGCATAGCATACTGCAGTTTTATCTGCACCTCCTCCAGTCTTATCAGATCCATCCTTAAGGCAGACTGAGCCAGCCAAAGAAATGATTATCAATTTTTCGACTAGGAAGACAGCACAGTGCAATTAGTGCTTACCTGGCAAGCACAATGTCTAGAGTTTGATCCCTGGTACCATTAAAAAAATCAGTAAAGTGCAAAACATCAACAATTATCAAAATGAAAGGCATACAATCAGACAGAATTTAAAAAAAAAAAAAATAGAGAATCTAAAGAAAACAACGGAAACCATGAATCCCAGCATGGGAAAGCAGTAGAATCTTTGAAGTGAATCCAAACAGAAACACAGTGTTGAAAAAACTGCAATGAAAATGTAAACAACAGATAAAATGAAGGTGAGGATAGACTATTAAATATAGAAGACATGAGTGTGGCTAAAGTTTTCTGAAAGTATCAAAACACTGAAATATCAATCCAACAAGTATAAAATGAAACAAGAAAAATAATATAAGAATGATTGGACTCAGTGAGAAAGTTGGATAAAGTACAAAAATTTCTTCTTCATAGAAATAATTGTTGAAAACTTTCCAAACACAGATAAAAAATTTGGCATGAAGATAGTTGAAGCATGTAAAAGAGGAAATAGTCATTGCCAAAATAAATCTACTCCAAGGCACAAAATAATAATGGTTCAGAAAATTCAACACATGAGCAAAATATTAAAAAAAAAGCTGGAGAGAAGAAAAAAAAAAAACACCCACTGAATCAAGAGATCAGAATCACAGAAGACTTCTCCACACAAAACCTCAAATCAGGAAGAAATTGTAGGGGCCAGGGAGATGGCTCAGTTGAATAAGCACTTCCCTGGCAAGCTCAAGGGCCTGAGTTCAATCAACAGTTTTGCAAAAAAAAAAAAAAAATATATACTGAAGGCATTGTAGTAGGGCCGGCCAGATAGCTCAGTGGATTAAACCACCTGCTTAGGCAGACTCAAGGACAGGGCTTTGATCTCAGGGGTGCTGTGCCAACCCCGCTCCACCACCAGGGTGACTGTGACTGGGCATGGAGGTGAACACCAGTAACCCCAGCACTTGGGCATCTGTAAACCGGAAGATCACCGGGAGTCCAATCTGTATAGTGAGACCTTGTAGACCTTGTAACAATACATGATATCTCAGTGTTGTTTTAATTTGCATTTCACGAATGGCTAGCGATGTGGAGCATTTTTTCATATATTTGTTCGCTTCTTTAATTTCGTCCTCTGAGAAGTGTGTATACATCTCAGATGCCCATTTCTAAATTGGGTCTTTAAATTTGAGGGCCCTGTTATATCTTAGTTCTTTATATATTCTAGACAGTAGTCCTCTGTCTGATTGCTTATTAGTTAGGATTTTTTCAAAGTTTGTGGGTTGTCTTTTCACTCTGTTGACAATTTCTTTTGACATGCAGAAGCTCTTTAAGAAGAGTTGATCCCATTTGTTGATTCTTTCAAGAGCT
>PVKA01054522.1:0-10732 GCA_004027165.1 Ctenomys sociabilis
TTTTTTTTTTTTTTTTTTTTTTTTTTTTTTTGCAGAGCTACCATTAATCATGAAGTTCAGTTACATTTCTTGTTGAATGTCAATATCATTCATGTATTAGGGGTTGAAATATGAACTATACAGTTAGAATTCACAGATAATCTGCCATTGACTATTGAGTTGAAATTGGTCAACAAAATAAAAAACAACAAAAATAAATCCTCACTTTTCAATACATGAGATTTGACAGAGAAATATGAGGTTTTTGTCCCTTCATTACCAATATTTATTTAGGTTCCAAGTTGTGAAAAACTGAAGAAAAGTGAGCAAATAAGAATGCATGATACATGAGATTACATTCTAGAGGAGGCTGTATCACTTAACTGATACTCAAGCGCATATTTTTACTGGGTAACAAATATTACTAAGCAATTTTATGAGAGAAATGACAGTGAGGCTTTGATCTATGCTGGAGAAGCAAGGAAAGTTTCTTTTAAAATGACATTTGATTCCATGGTAGTAGAAGGAGTTAACTAGCAGGTGGACCTCAAAGCTGTTGTAGATCCAGGGATGGTGATGTTGCAGGAGTGACAGCATCATGTAGGGACCAGTGTTATTCTTAAGGCAGGATAGAGTATGGTATCTTTAAATATCTGAAGGAACCCTCTGTAGCCTAGGGTAGACACTGAACTGAAGAGTTGGGCAGTAGGCAGAAAGTTTATTCAAATGTATCCTAAAAACAGGAAGTGGAAAAAGGAAGTTGTATGCATGGGAATAGTCTGATCTAGATTTAGGTTTTAGGTGATATTATTACATTCCAAGAGAAGTTAATACTTTTGTGGCAATGTTCTTGAACCTGGCAGACATTATACTCAGTTAAATGAGCCAAACATGGAAAGAACAAATATTTTCATAATATTTTATAGCTTCTAGAAATAAAATATAGAATACAGAAAAATACATGGCACAAAGGTTGTTGCCAAGGGTCATGGAAGGTAAAGTAGAGAAGTGGGTCAAAGTAAGGAAAAGATAGATCTGGACATCTGATGAACAGAATGAAGACTATAGGCAATGATACTTCATTGTACACTGAACATTTCTTCATTTAGTAGATCTTAAATGCTCTTCACACAAAAAGTGTCAGAGCAGGCATGCATCTTCCACCCTGAATAAAAGAAGTGAATACTCACTTCTTCTGATATGTGTAGATCTCACTTCCCCCAAATGATTTTAACTTAATCAGTGATTATTTTACTGTACATGTTTCTATCTAATTTGTAGAATTTGATGGCATCCGGGAATTCAAGATGCTTTCCCAATTTTCTTATGGAAGGCTCAAGTTTATTGAAACTTAAAATGGCTTGAAAGATTCATTTTGAAATAAATTGATACTGTGTCTCCATAATTATGGCTGTAAGCAACACTGTCTTGAGTTTAATCCCCCTTTCTGCTTCAACACTCTGGTTTTATTCTGAGTGATTCACTTGTCTACTTTTTCCTCCAAAGTTTTTGAGCATACTATCATGCCTCCCACAACATACCATCGGAGTAGAGCTGTATTCTCAATAGAGATGCTATCCTTGAACACTGACTCTGCGATGTGTTCCTTAGAATATCCTAGTTAAGGACAGCACTTGCCTAATAGATGTCTTTACTCAAGACCCAGGAGGGCACAGACCAGCCAGCCATATATCTACCTCAAGGTTAAACACAGACAATTCTGGAGACTGTAAGACTTTAGAGTGGACTCTGCTGGTTTCGGACTCGGTGTGGCCTTTCTTCAGGTACAACTCATAGAACATCGAAGAATGAAGGAAGGAAAAAGGGTAGAAGTACCTGGGATTGAAAAAGTTAGACAGGAAAAAAGAAATTCTAAAATATTTCAATCAAGTACTACATCCATTAATATTTTATCATTTTTGTTGGGGTTCTGCGATTCTT
The DNA here is from genome assembly GCA_004027165.1 of Ctenomys sociabilis. Taxonomy (NCBI): domain Eukaryota; kingdom Metazoa; phylum Chordata; class Mammalia; order Rodentia; family Ctenomyidae; genus Ctenomys; species Ctenomys sociabilis. The sequence continues at coordinate 1,921 of PVKA01054522.1, forward strand.
AATATGACTGGTAGTATTCTTTGGAAAACAAAAAAGTACATTTCTATTTATTCTTGAGTTGATGATGTCTTTACTTATATTTAGTATTGCTATAGTTCTTTTGCTTACTGCCTTTAAAAGAAAGCCTTGATATGTTGCTTACCATTTTGATGATATACTAATTTCATTATCATATGTAGTATTACATCTGTGTACTATAGATTTGTATAAAATCTGTATACTACAGATGAAATATTAATAGGTGATCATTCCATCTCTATACAAATCCATAGTCATGAAATTCTGTGTTCACAAGGCATCTATTCTGTTTGGACTCAGGTCTTTGCTATAAGATCTTATCATCTATTGAGCTATAATATACATTTTAAGTTTTAGCACTCTTTATTTGTTGAGACTAAATATTTTTCGTAAATTATGTCATGAATCAAAAATATCGAGAAGGAAATGATCAGGATCATTAAATGTGTTTTCTTAGGACATTAATTCTATTCACTATCCTAATTAGAGTTTGTTTCCAGAAATGTCAAATTAACATTACATTTTATCTTACTTATACTTGCATTTCACACAATTTTAAGAAAATTTTGATTATTAGAACACTAAAACATTTAAAGAACTACGTTATCAGTACTACTGGGAATCAATGGTAGATTTATAAACCTTAAAATATATGCCTCTTGCAATTCTTCTGCATGAGGAAATGAGGCTCAAAACCTTGTTATCTACAAGTACTCAAGCTTAGATTATACACTCCACATATAACTGCAGTGATTTTCTGATTTTTACTATATCAAGATACCTTTCGAGGTAGCTACTTAGCAATACTTTTCACCAAATACAGTTGAAATATAAAATAATTTTATGTGATGACAACTTATGATGTGTATTTGCTACAAGTGCCATCTTAATTTGGGCTCCTATATATGTAGACTGGAATAATTAGCAAAAATCTCATTTCACAGTACATATGTATGCCTTTTTGCTTCCTTTATAACTGTAGCTTGTGGCTAATATAAAAACATAGTTTTTAGCACAAACTTAAAAATAATTCACTGACATTAAAAATAAATTGAGAACATGCTAAATTAAGACCTGTGATTAAATTGGCAAAGATATAATAAAATGACTAATACAAGTTAATGGATAAGTAAAAGCAATACTATGTGCCATATTATTAATATTATTTTGTTTAATTTTTAAGTTCTTTGTGGTATACTTCAGTTTTTAGCAATATTTTCATTTTCTGTGATGTCTTGTATAAATATGATACAGTGGAAATATTTTTTTAAAAATTATGTCTATAAATAGTGAAAGTTAATAATATGGTTTTTTATTTTATATATTTTTATATTTTGTGATATCTACTTTCAACATATTTAGGGAGCATATTAATAATATATTGATACAGCTTACATTATATTAATATGTATTAATATTACATATTAATGTGGGAATATGTTTTTCTATCCAAAAACGTTATATAGATTAAAATACATAACAAATGGAAAAAAACTTTATTTCTGCAGAAGCAATTGTTGCTAATAATGCTCAAACTGTGTTCCCCACACCAAAATAAAGGATATATACAGAAAACCATTCACTTTTTTGGCTGTCTCCACTCTCTTGCTGGCCTTTATTGAATAACCTGGAAATATAACACTACATTATTTGTATTGAAATATTTTTAGAGTTCACATTTGTCATCCAAAATAGCCACTATTCTTCCAAGTTATCATACTCTAAACATAATACATCTACATATTTCCCAGATCCTGTATTAAAATTAACAATGTCTGGCTAAGCATTCCAGGGGAAACATTCTCCAAACACCAATCAGAGAAACTGAGGATCCAGGTACTGTGTCTTTAAATCAGCTTTCTTTTGGAGTCAAAGCTCTGCTTTACAGCTCTTTTAGACCACTACTCCCTGCATATAATGTGAGAAATAATGTCTAGCATCCAGGAGATAGTGCTAGAGGTCTATAAACATTGAATGTGAAACAGAATCTGAGCTGTACAAAATTCTAAACTATAGACTTGTTATGTATTTATGGAGTTTCTTCCTGAGACTGCTTCTCCTTTTGCCCAGAAATTTGTTCAAGATTTTCCTCTTATGCATCCTGACTAGCTAAAGATTTTATTTGCTGCTTATTTTATGGAATATACTCAGAGTATCACTATAAAATGCTGTTATGACCAGCGTTACATAGGAGCAAATGATGCAGTGACTTCAAAATAGTTTTGTGTCATTCTCCCTAGGAATCAGACTTTGAGGAACTCAAGCTAAGGATGTCCACTTGCAACAAGTCCTTTCCTCAGCCCTTGAAATTTATTCTGGCCAGAATACCTGGTCTGGAATCTTCCCACAGTTGGTTCTCTGTGCCTTTTTTCTTGATATTTGCCATTGCGTGTATCATCTGGGTGGAGAAGAGCCTTCACGAGCCCATGTTTCTCCTTCTGACCTTCCTGTCGATTGTTGACCTGAGCTTGGTCAGTGTCACAGTGCCCCGCATGCTGGGTATATTCTGGATGGATGCCAAGGAAATCGGCTTTGATGCGTGCCTCACACAGATGTTTTTCATTCCTTTCTTTTATGTCATAGAATCTGGGATCCTCCTGGCCATGGCTTTTGACAGATTTGTGGCTATCTGGTACCCTCTGAGGTACGTAACCATTCTTGATATGAAAATACTTGTAAAGATGGCACTGGCGATCGTGGCACGAGCAACAGCAGTGCTGACCCCAACACCCATCTTGGCAAGAAGACTGGACAGCTTCCGAACGCACATAATTGCTTATTCCTACTGTGCCTACATGGCTGTGGTGATGATCGCCTGTGGAGACATCTCTGACCATATTGTCTATGGCTTCATGGTTATAGTAACATCGGTGGGATTTGATTTGCTTTTTATCATTCTGTCCTATGGAGTTATCCTTCGCGCTGTCTTTCGGATACCAACTTGGGAAGCACGAGGCAAAGCTTTGAGCACGTGCAGCTCTCATCTTTGTGTTATTGGTCTCTTTTATTTCCCTGTTGTCTTCTCTGTCCTGGCCCAGATTTTAGGTTACCATATGGCTCCTCACTTACAGATCATCATTGACAACCTTTACTTCCTGATTCCTCCCATGGTCAACCCTTTGATTTATGCGGCACGGACTAAACAAATGAGGGAGCGTGTGTTACAAATCTTCCACTGTCAAGCAGACTGAGGTTGGTGTTTTTGACAGATAAGAGATCTGGTGATGTGGAACTGGACACCATATTAGCTTATAGATAGAGTTAGTTCCTTCCATGTTTAAAGCTTCATAGGAAAATGAATAACCAATGTAAAGGGAAATATGTTTGGGAAAATAATTGGAGCATTATGGGGCTGGTCTGCCATGTGATGCTAGGGATCGTCCCAGGCCCTGTGCTTGCCTAAACAGGCCCTTAGTCTGTTTCACTATCTCACAAGCCCTGGAGCATGGTGTTTCTATCAGTTTGAAATTGTTATGAAATTCTTATAACCAAATGTTCCTAAAATACTTACATAAATAATAAACTAGGATAGTATTTTGCTTTGAACTATATTGTTTAATCCTATCATGTCATATAAATTAGAAACACTTTACAAATGATGTTAAAATAGAATTTAGGCACATATTATTCAGATTCATTGATAAAATAATTATAAAAATGTGTGTTAATTTTTTTTTATATTTGTGTCAACTATTTCAACAGCACAAATTCCATCAAAATAAATTTACACAAATAGCCAAAAGTACATAAATGAGCAGTAAGCTACTTTTCTCTATCTAAGGCACTTAGAAAAACTAAAGGAAGAAAAAAATTAAAACATCTTTGGAAATATACAGTGTATTGTACCCCAGAGACAGGCAGCTCACAAATGAAAAAAAAATTTGTCTTCTAAATTCAATTTTACTCTCTACTTAGCTGATTTCTCACTTACTTTTACAATTTAATTGTTCATTTCTCTATTTTAATTTATAAATTTTATCAGTGCACCAAAACCAATTACAAATGCCTTGTGAACCACTTTTCAGATAAAACTTGAGCTTTCCAATGCACAGTTTTGGAAATTTGAGTTTTACTGTGCTAAAAATCACTTAATCTGATATTAAACTCTCAAAATATAGATCTTCCATTAACATTGAATCTGTGCAGAAAAGTATTTCATTGTTAACAAAATCTTGATCTCCTGGCCAACTGTACTGTATTTTCTCACTTTTGTTCATTGGGCTGGAATTAAATTTATTTGAGAAACCCAAAATTGGCTAGCTTTTGTCTCTTAATAAAACTGATCACAATATGTAATTTGTATTACAGTTTTCTACTCTATACTTTCGTCATTTACATGAATATCTAGACGATAAAATGTTTCTAATTAATCTTCATATTTCTAATTTCTCTTTCATTCAAAATTGCTAATTTTGCAACTGGAGTTGCCATTCTCAAATAAATACCTGATTTCATCCACTTAAAATCTTCAACATTGTTTCTCAAGGTCAAAACATAACACACTATTGTGTATTGTTCCAGTTATAACATGACTGGCCACCAACTTGCCTTGTCAGATGTTCTATTCTCAAAAAACCATAGGCTAGACATCAATTCAAACAAACATGACTGCTATACTTGCAAAGAACCACATATGTATTCCTTACCATGCTAGCTGTTGATCCTGACAGTTAGAAAGTGTTTCAGCTCAGTCTTTCCTAGTCAAAATTGTTCCTATATCAAAAGAAATTTTTCTCAATAATTATTTTGGGTGATTATCTTTAGACATCATCAGTCTGACCCTTTCTTTAATTCTGTTTCATTCTAAGTGTCATTGCCTACGATCTGTTCTGTATCACACCTAGTTCTTGACAAACTTTGCAATTTCTGCTACAGTGACCTTTAGTTAACATAAGAGGCCATGCCAGGCAATTCAGTTGTTCACAGGTTTTAAACTAATAACTCAGTATAAAAATGTCACTAGACAATAGTAGATCAAGGAATGTAGATAGAAAGCTCTTTATTTGGAACCACAAACAACCTAGAATAGCAAAGGCAATCTTGGCCAATAAAGACAAGGCAGGAGGCATCACAATTCCTGACTTGAAATTACAGATAGAAAGCTCATATTTATCCTCTCATCTCTAATCTTATATCTAGACATCCTGAGATGAGTATTATAGAAATATAGATATGAGGCAAAAGCCTAATATCCCAAGAGAGCAGGGAGCAATAGACAGAGCCCAGGGAGAGCTGCTGTCTCTCAGTTGTAAATTCCAGAAAGCTGGAATTTAAGGTAACAGCTTCTCCTGCTAGCACCCTGTGCTTTGATCCCTTGCTAGAGATGTTATCAGCTTGCATTTGTGTGCACCTAGTGTTAGGTAAATGGTGGAAGTCAATGGAGATAGTAGTTTGTGTTTACTTAAGTAATTTTGCATATTCCTTAGCCTGCCTTTAGCCCTCAATAAATGTGAGATGCTTCTGAGGCTCTGGGATCATTTGGAGAGAGATTAATCTCAGCAAGACCTCTGAAGAATATGCAACAGGATGTAGAACAAACAATAGTGCAGATGATATTTACCCACAGCAAAATGTATGAATATATACTTTTTCCTATATGTACTTCCAATCCTTTTATTTATCTGTGAACAACTTGCTGATTCTGTCTCCCTCACTCTCTCATTATTTAATACTTACATATCTGTATACTCATACACCTCTCCTGTGATATGCACACAACACAAAGAACATATATGCATATATAACATACATTCAATTACACTAATAGATATGCAAAAACATGTTAATATCCTTACAACCTTCATACACCAATTTGCTCAAATAAATTGGCAGCCTTTTTCAGATTGTTGCCCCTTCTAGAACTCATTCATAGGCCTGCACCCTTCTTTCAGTCTTTCTTGATCTTACCCTTCTTCTTTCTTTTCCTGAACATTGTTTGCTTTTTTATAGTTTCTAACACCCTCCTTTACCCCCTCAATCATGACTCACACCATAAAATATGAAATTGACTCTGTCAAATATTCTACACTACAATGAGTATTCTGCCTATTATTGTTTTCAAAGAATCTAGGATTTCTATAGCATGAGTTTATTGATTATTTGAATAGATGATTCTCAGTTTCAAATAGCTTGTGTTACGGTTTGTATCTAGTTGTCCCCCCAAAGCCTTATGTAAGTCATGGGGCAATCCCTGCTTCAGAAGCAGCATGGCTCCAGGGCCAAGGCCAGCGGACCAGGGCAGGGCTTGAGGGGTGGGGCCACAGAGGTGCAAAACATTAAACTGACAGCTCATGCCTCCATGTCCCACCTGCCAGACCTGGTGGCCTCTCTGGAGGTACTGAGTGGACTCCCTTGGAGTTATGGAAAAGGTGGTCCCGGACAAAGCAGCATCCCAGCCTTTCTCCAGACCCTGTAGAGTGGGGGCAGAATCTGGATGCCTCCAGTAACTGGGAGCTAAATAAACCTTTCCTTCCCTCATTTTGAGTGTTGGGTATTTGTTCCAGCAATGAGAAGAGTATCTATGACAACTTGATTCCTATCAAAAAGATAATTAGATAATGCCTACACCCAAACATTTAACCTGCCCACTAAATTAACAGAATAAGAGAAGCAAACAATAAAAGACTGGTAGGGAATAGAAACAAAGGAGAAGTGCAGGATATTAAAGAGAGGTTGGCGTTTTGTTTTCCCAGCTCACTTGCCTGTCCACATTGCAGTGGTTTAAAAATGGAATTTCTTTAAATTTGTTCTTGAATATTTTGTATGACACTCTCTCTAGGCATCAGTACTCCAATGTGTTCTTTGAATTCCATTTCTCAGTTATTAAAATTGTCTTTTAGAGAATTACACACAACTTCAGAATTGAGCTGTTTAGTTGACTAGACTTACTCAACTTACTATTCTCATTTGTGGTCCTGCCATGGAATCTGGCATGATATGAGAGTTCATGAGATGCAGATATCCTGTGGCTTCTTTCCCGACAAGGCTGTTTCTATAAAGCCCATCCCCCTGGCTCTCCATTTCATTAGGTTGCTATTTTTCATGATGAACAAGGGCTTCAAGAGGTAAAAGACAGAAATTGCTAAGCCTGACGTGATCTATACACAGAACTCACACCATCACTTCCACAGTGTTCTCCTTTTCAAAATAAGTAGTCAGCCGAATGTCAGGCACTAGAAAATGAGCACACATCTTGATATTTTCATTGGACATGGAATTTGAAGGATAGTATAAGAGGTTCCTTTGAAAACCCTTGCTCTGTATCTTCTTTTGGTCTATAACAACTAATATACTTCGTAAAAGTATAATACAAAGACTGATTTCAAGTAAATACAAAAAAAAATGTATAGGGATCATGCCTGCGCCTGCCCAGCCCTTGAGACCGGCCAGAGACAGCGCGTCCTACTCCGCCATCCTCCTCCATCCCGCCCATGCCCGCCCAGTCAGAGACCAGCCTGAGACAGTGGCTGACTCCAGCAGCCTTCTGGTTCCCGTGCCAAGCTCGCCCAGCGAGAGCGAATTTACAGGACTCACCAGTCTTCCCAGATCAGTGAGAGTGTGGTGAGTCTGAGGGAGAGCCTTTGGCTTCTTCCCACGTGCGCTACACGGATCCCTGTACCCAACCCCTCCAAGCCAGTGACTGACCTGAAACTTCAGGACCCACTCACCAACACCTCCCCGGATCCCCTGACCTAAACCCCACTGATTGAGTGGGAATTTCCCCAATTCTCTGGACATCAAAGGTCAGTGAGTGTAGAACCTCAGGCCCGTCGTGCCTGAGATAAATTTTCCCAGGGATTAAGCTGCCTGTCACCACCAGTGGCCCAGTGACAGCTCCAGGCACATTGTGCCAGAGAAACATTTCCAGGTGATTACTAGTCCCACCCCACAGCCCCAGACCCAGTGCAGGTCAGACTGGAGTCCGGGCTTGGAGTGAGAACTCCAAGCCTGCCACAGCGGAGAGACATTTCTCAGCAATCCACAGTCCCACGCTATGGACCGAAACCCAGCACAGCCTAGCCTGTGAGTGAGGGCTCCAGGCCCACTGCACCAGAGGGACCTTTCCCAGCCTTCTTGGGTTACAGCCTGTAGACCTGGAAACAGCACAAGATGGCTGGCTCAGTACAGCCTACTCAGTGAATAAGATCATCCACTATCCTTTTGTGAGCCCAGAAAACCCACCAAAGCCCAGGCCCACCAACCTGGGGAACGCCCTGCCTGACACAGGAGGGATGACCCCAGGAACCAACATAGGGGAACCAAAGGAGCTGCAGCAAAATAGGAACTGAACACAACAGCTAGACCCAGGATAGGCATACCTGGAAAATCTCAAACTTAATAGACTGGCACCCGAATCTCATAACAAGCTAAGGTTATAGCTGCACCAAAGCTCTACACCGAAGGTCAAAGATCAGTGCTATACAAAATGATAAAGAGAAGGGGAAAAATGCAATCCCAGACCTCGAATCCAGCAGGAAGGGCAGAGGACACTAGCTCAGCTGCAACGAATGAAGTAACAGATACAGCAGCAAAGGAACAACAGCAGAAAGCTATAGAGGAAATAAAATGATAAGTAATTCCCCAATTTAAAAGAGAAATATTTGAATACATAGAATCTGAAATAAAGAATGAATTCCAGAAACATTGGGTGGAAAAACGATGCTCACCCAGAACAAGTGAAGAGAGCACTATTCCAACTGATATATATGAATTAACAGCATCTGAAGCAAAGAAACAACAACAGAAAGATCATGAGGAACTCAAAGCAGAAATAAGTTCTGAAATCAAAAAAGAA
>PVKA01054523.1:0-10736 GCA_004027165.1 Ctenomys sociabilis
GGAGCAGGACGGCGGAGTCGGCTGCGCTGTCTCTGGCCGGTCTCAGGAGCTGGGCGGGGGCGGGCGGGATGGAGCAGGACGGCGGAGTCGGCCGCGCTGTCTCTGGCCGTGTTCTTTCTCTTTGTACAGATTCTTTCCCTTTCACAGTATCTATTGTACCTTTTAGATTTTATTTACTCTTTCAGGTTCTAGCACTAGCACAACACATTCAGGTCTGATTTATTTTATTTGTGATTGTGGTCTTTAGTTGTATCCATTTACCTATAAAACCCTCAAGTTAACCTTTTTTTATAGGTGAATAATACTCCATTGTGTAAAAATACCACATCTTTTTATCTGTTCCTTAATTGGTGGACATTTGGGTTGTTTCCAAGATTTAGCTATAACAAATTGTGTTGCTATCAACATGGGTACACATATATTGCTGTGATATGGTATTTTCAGTTTTTCAAAAGCAAATAATTGGGTTGAATGGGATCTCCAATCCTAGCTTTTTTGAAGAATCTCCACACTTATTTCCACAGTGGTTGCACCAGTCTTTACTCCTACCAGCACTCCCCACATCCCCTCCAGCATTTCTTAATGGTTGACTTCTTGATGCTAACCACTCTTTTTCAGGTGAGATGCAATCTTGGTACTGTTTTAATTTGCATTTCTGGGATGATCAGTAACATTGAACATTTGTATCACACATCAGGAATCACAGAACTTTGCAGCTGAAACATAAAGATCAAAATTATATGAAATAAGTATGACGTTGGAAGATCTGTTACATCAAGTTGATTGTAACTGATGCATATAACCTTACTTGGAAATCTCTGCACATTTAATGATTTAAAATGGGAACAATGAGGTAGGATAGGTTCTAAGTCCAATATGACTGAGTCCTTAAAGCAAGAGGAAAGGATGCAGAGAGACCCCTAGGTGAAGTAAGTGTCATGTGGTAGTAGAGGTGGAGTATAGGCAATGCAGCTTCAACCTCAGGAAAACCAACAGTTGCTGGTACTACAAGAAGTTGGAAGAGGGGAGAGATCTTTTTGTAGCATTACTATAAGCATTGCCTTTGTCAACTCTTGACTTCAAACTTCTGGTCTTCAGAACCATGGGAATGTAAATGTCTGCCCTTTAAACTACTCAACTTATGGTACTTTGATATCGGAGTGCTAGAAATTGAATGCATGTACATTTATTGAAAATAAAAATGTGCTTTTTATATAAGATTTGTTAAATCATTTGACTGGCAAGACATTTTTGTCATTACAGTTATTTAATAACTGGCCTTGGAGCCCAGCAACTCATATTTTACAGATGTCTTGTATCTATTTAAATTGATGTCATAAACATTTACCCAAGAATCACAACATTTTGATTGTTGATACTTACAAAAACTGAGGCTGCAATTTAGAAGATTTGTGAGAAAGTTTTCTATGATTCTTTACTAGTAAAAATGAGAATTAGATGCTTAGGATTTCTGTATATTACCCAAAAGGCTTATATATTTTGTTTTAAATTTTATTGAGAATGTTAAGAGGTATTTTGTAGGGACATTTCTCAGTCCATGTAGATTTACTTAAAACTTTTTCCTGTAATTTGAATTAATCTATGCAATGTTACAGTTCAAGAAATATCTTGGAATACTTAGCTAGGCTATGGCAGTTTTAACTTATTAAATTGAACATAATTAGATTTATCCTCTTAAAATTAATAGATTATAATAATATCAGTAGGCTGGCTTCCTTCCTCCCTCTGTCCCTCAGTCTGTCCCTCCGTCTCTCTCTCTCTCTGTATTTGTTGCAGGGTCTCGTTATGCAGTAAGACTCCTGGTCTCACTCATCGTGATCCTCTTGCTTTCAGCCTCCCCGGCACTGGGATTACAGGCATGCGCCACTGCACCCAGACTGTGACCAGCTCAGCTTGCCTTGAGGCAGGGCTGATGTAGCATGTGGTGCCAGGGATTCAACCAGGATTCCTGTGCTTGCCTAAACTTGCCTATGCAGGTGCTTTAGTCAGCTGAGCTATCACTCAGGCCTGGATTTCCCACTCTCTGAAAAATTACTTTGTACATTTCAAATTTAAAATCAAATATTCATTTTATCAGTTTTTAGCCAGAATAAGAGATTAAAAAATACATAGGAGATAGAAGTAATTGGTACTACTTTTCATATAGTTTTCTAATAGTACCAGAGTAGAGTTTGTCAGAATGGTTGCACATATTGCAATAAGGGAGCAGACCAGAAACTTCCTTTTCATTGCATGCCTTATAATGTTAGCAACTATAATGTTAGCAACTTTCGTCTTTTTCTATTTTTTTGGTGCAGGGTCTCAGTATGCATGCAGCCCACATTCATAGCGATCTTCCTGCTTTTTGCCTCCCATGTGCTGGGATTACAGGCGCGCGCCACCGCGCCCGGATTGCATCGCCGGTTTAGCGCACCCGAAGGTGGGGCCGGCGCGGTTGGGGGAACCAAGGATCGAACACTGGTCCCTGCACTTACCTAAGTAAGCGCTTAGTCCGCTGAGCTATACCGCAGGCCCTGCAACTTTCGGACCTTTTAAAATATTTCCAATGAAGCCAAATATTATGAAAATCAATTTTAATTTTATAAAGGTCTTTGTATTTTAATCCCAGGGAGCTGTCTTTTAATTAGCATATGTGCATGTGAATTATATATATGTATATCTTTATTCCACTTAGAGTTAAAGTTCAAGTGAGTTGTTGAGATATGACTTAAGTGCTAGCAGCTGGGCCTAAGTTTGCCTCAAAGTCCATGCTCTTTCAAGAATAACAAGTCACTTTCCTGAATAAAATGAAATCTTGTCTAGGTTGGATTGTAAGACTTGTTTAAAGTCTAAATCTTGACCTCTGTTTATTAACTCTATTGTATTAAGTGAGTGCTATGAACCTCCTTTCTGTTGTTACAGTAAGAACACTTATTGTTAGATCTGCTCTCTTTAAGTTTTAAGTGTACAATATGCTACTGTTGACTATAGGCACAATGTGGTACAGCGGACCCTAAGAGCTTTTTCACCTCACATAGCTGAAACTTTATGCCATCATGTAGGAACTATCATTTCCCCTTTGAGTCCCTACACTACCATTGTACTTTGGTCTATGAATTTGACTACTTTGAATGATGTATAGAAATTAGTCTTATAGTATTTGTTATTTTGTGGATGGTTTATTTCACATTGCAAGATTTTCTGAAGGGCCATCTGTGTTGCTCTATTGTGAATGGTCTCTTTTTTACTGCTATATGATATTCATGTGTGTGTGTGTATGCGTGTGTGTGTGTGTGTGTGTGTGTGTGTGTTTGCATACTACATTTTCCCATGAATTTATTCATCCACCAGTGAACATTTAAGTTTTTATGTTCTGGCTATACTTTTTTTTCATTGCTGAGATAAAATATCTGACATCCAAAATCCAGCCTAAATCCAGCCACCTCCAAAAAGCCCCAGTCTATGACTGTAGGCTTTGGGAGGATGTCTAGATACAAGCCATAACAGCCATGATGAATCATGTTGGAGAGCATAATGTATGAATACATTTTTGGACAAATACCCAAAAATGAGATTGCTAGATCATATGGTAGTTCTATTTCAATTTTTTGAAAAACTTCCAAACTTTTTCCATAATAGCTATATCATTTTACATTCCTAGCAACAGTGTACAAAGGTCCTAGTTTCTTCATATACTTGCCAACACTTATGTTTTATCTGTAGTAATAACTAACTCAGTCATTTAAGTACTTCATAGTCATTGATTCATTCACTCTTTGCAACACTCCTGGGAGGCAGATAAATGTCTCCATTTTATATAGAAGTAAAATGAGATTTGGAGAGCTTAAATAACTTGCCTAAAGTCACAAACTACTCAGTGACAGTCTGGAATGAAGCCTTCGGGCAGTTCTGACTCTATGAAGACAGAGAGTCATCATACTGTTTGGATGTTAGCATAAATGATAATGTTTACAGAGACACTTTGTATATTAGAGCAGACTAAAGAAAGGTTAGTTATTATGAATGCTTTTCTTGTATTCTAGAGAAATGCCAGGTAGGCAGTTTCCTTATAATAAGTGTTCACAATCTAAATGCTATTGTCACATCCTAATCCTACTGATGTAGATTTTGAAATTTCCTTTGAAGCAAGATTTGCATTTTGCTTCATTTAACACATGAAACTAAATATAAAAGTGGTCTACTATTAGTTTAACAGTTCATGTTTTATAATTACTTCCTGAGTGCTTGAATTGCTTTACTTTAGGATCATTTGTTAAAGTCAATTAGTTTTTTCTTCAATTAATATGTTAGTGTCTACATTAAAATAATTCTTAAATATTTTAATGGTAAATTATTTGCTATATTGCGGTATTTTTTGGCAGAACCAGGGATTGAACTCAGGTCCTTTTGCTTGCCAGAAAGCGCTTATTCTACTCAGCTATCTCCTTAGCCCCTACCTATACTGCAGTATTTATTGCTGAGAACATTGTTTCATTTTTTTTTATATCTGTGCATGTTTTAGTGAGGTAATTTTTGATATTCTAAAATAAATTATCTTACTGAACTTCTGAATTTCAATAAGAAAATAAATTCTGAGTCACAAAATTCTGGCTATAGTTATCTGTGCTTGATCTGCAAACAAAGTTAATGTTTTCTCTGTTTACTGTAATACCACTACTGCATTGTCTACTATCATTTTATCTTATCATTTTCATCTTACCTCTATTTCTTCGGTACTCATAGTCTTCTTCAAAAAAATCTTTTAATCATACATATTATAGGATATTCTCTATAATTTCTGGCAAAGGATAAAAATTAAAATAAAATTATATTCACTGTTTTCACTTTAAGTTTCTATTCAAATATTAGGTCAGATCATCTGTTTTGAGGGAGCTGGCAGAACAAAATACCCTCAGCTTCTCAAATTGCTTTCCAGTTGGTGCTTTGTCTTAATGATGCTGTACACTTCAATCTATATTACTTTAGAAAGGAACTCTGATTATATTATATGGATGTAGCTCATATTCACATGTTTCCACTTGGCCAAATAAAGAGTATTTAGTATGTTTTAATCCTAAGCATATAATTTTGCTAAAATTCTTAGAACTAAAATCACCCAGGTAGGGAAAGTCTTATTCCTACTAATAAAGTAAGCATAACCTTAATAGGAACAGAGAGCCAGCCTTAAACTATAATAACATGTTCTACTTATGCACAGAGGTTCTTTGGAAATATGAGTCTGTTGTTAGTCCACTTGAGCATTAGTTTAAGTAACTATGTATGTAATTTGTTCTGTTTATGAAATATCATCCTAGAAGCTGTCTAAAGAAAATTTGAGGTTTTAAACAGCAGTAATAGCCATTGGAAAGGAGTGCTGATTAGTCCAGATTTCAATTTTAGGTGTGAGGATCGGAATTTCATTCGTGAATATGAGCAAAATTCATTTTGCTGTGACCAGAGATCAGGTCTAGCAGTACTGCTGCTCTCACCATGCTCCTTAGATCCCCAATCATGGCTGTGCCTCCCTTCAGATCTGGGTGTGGACTAGTGAGGGCGAGAATTACTCCCATGCTTGAGAGTGAAAAAGGCAGTGTGAAAAGAGCGGCAGGACCTCAGCAATGAGCCAAGGAGTACTGCCAGCTGTTTTGGAGGCTGGAGGTTGCTTCTAGTCTCCTGAAAGCTTTCCATACTGTGGTATTTACTGGAAAACCAGTTGCTCCTAGAAGCTACTTGTTGTTGAGTCGATGAATAATTTGAAGAATTTTGTTGCAGTATGAAAGGAAGGTTCACCAAAAACAGATTTTATTTACAAGAATAGATTATTATTTTAGCCAACATAGAATGCATGAAAATAACACTTATAATGAGTCTGAAAATTGTAGTCATGGTTACATTGATCATCAGGATATTTTTTTCCTTCCTCTTTATCCTGGAAAGAAATCAAAACATCTGCCTGTGAGCTTTTAAGTTGATGAAAAGCATTTATTTATTCTAATTCTGCAATAAAGAATGTTTATCAAATGAGAAAATTTATTCAAGATATCTAAAGGGAAATTTCATAATTTTCACTGATTCATCTGCTCTATAAAGGCACTGGAAAATAGCTATCAGATTCTAAGATCAGAATTAGAGGTTTCTTTGGTGCAGTTACCCATATATTACCCATATATGCCCATATATAAATTATTCTACAGCTTAAGTACATAATGATTGCACACCACAATGCTAACTCTATGAAAGATAAAAAATAAAGAAAATAAAAATTATAACTTACCTAACAGTCTAAAAAATCTGCAAAGGGATACCAGGTATGTCTAGAGTACAGCATTGATTTTATAATAATTTGTTCAGTATTGTATATTAGCAAAGAGAAATTCAGAGTAGGAAACTAGAGAATCAGGATGATCTCCAAGAAATCAAAAATTTTAAATCTATGTTGTTTAGAATATTATTTTTCTACTTCCACAAAAGAAATCCACACTAAAGAAAATTTGGACAAGAAATCACACTAAATCCTTACTGGAGGTAACCACTGTTTCCTTCTTGAGTTAAGCAAACAGTTTTTCTTTTACCCAATGCCATTTTCTATCTGGCTCAATCTTCCTAATCTTCTTCCAACCACTTGTTGCTTCAGGCCTTTTTTTAAGTAGCACTTACTTTCAAAAATGTTTTCAGATCTTCCAGATTATTTTAGGCCCTGTGTTAGTAGACTCCCATAGTCTGGGCTTCCCTAACACTCATAAAATATTTAAGATACTCTTCTCTGAGGTAGATGTTGTAGATATAAATGATATATTGTGATAAATACTGGCTTTTCTTATTTGAAATAGTCTATTCTTTAATATAGGGTGTTGAAAATTATTGCAAGTTTAATATTGTATTCTAAAAATATGTTTTCTCCTCCCCAGACTTTTAAGTCCTTTCAGGGAAATGAAATTTTTATTTTCTTTATTTTGTATCTGCCATAGTGTTAGCATTGTGCTGTGTATGGTTTATGTATCATGGAATTTGCGGTTATAATGGAGGCAATATAAATAAAGTGTGAAAGTATAGATATAACTTTACGTGTTTAATGTACTTTTCTCATTAGACCATCAACTCCATAGGGCCAGGACCAGGTCTGTTTCATTTAGAGAAGTTAAATATTAAATAAACCTGTGCATATGCATGTTTACATGTTTTTAAATTAATCACAGCTAACAGAATAAATGAGTTAACATTTTTCTGCATTTTTCAAATGAATTCACATATGTAAGCAGACATATTTTTGCATATATTCAGAATTAAAATCTTTTTGTAAATATGTACTGTACTTTTTCATAGCATTTTATTTTGAACATATTCCCATGTTAGTGAATGTTTGAATGGTTGCATAAAATTCCATTATTAGATGAAATCATGATTATCATTTAACCACTCCTACTCAAATCCTTTGTTGTTTCGATCATCTAATTTAGTACTACAATTCATTTAGATTGTTTTCATTACTTTGCTACTACCAATTATGATCTATTATGCATAAATGGGTACCTTTGATTACGTTTTTTCAGAAAAATTTAAGTTCTGGCATAGATTTCCGTGTTGTTTTTCAAACAGGTGAGTTAAACCTCATTAAGGAATACTTGAAGTAGTTTCATTAGTTTTTGAAACATACATTATCGTTAGATGTATGAAACTTAATGGAAAGGAAGCTGGAAGATCCAGGGCACTAAGGCATATCAGCCTTTAAGAAGACAGGAAGTTCAGTTAGTATATTGAGCACTCTGAAGGGACGATGTTGAAAGTCTTGGAGTGGGTAAATAGTATACGAGAGAATTTCAGTTCTTTTAAAATATGTAGTTGGGAACTATGTAGGATCCTGAAGAGGAGAAAATGCATTATTGTAGGATCCTATGTTGGCTTTCAAACATACCATGACACAGCTTGGTAAACTTCACCATTTACATTTTCAATGTTAATGGAAAGTTGTTTTCCGTTACAGTTCCTTCACCTCTCAAAAGGCTTTGGCAGAAGGATTTCAAATTCAAGTCCTACCTGGACTATTTAGTGACTGAGCAAGATCTAGTCTAAAATAAGAAACGAAAAGGGCTACAGATACAATATGAAGACCCTGAGTTCAATCTTCAGTAATGTGGAGCAGGAAAAGGATTTGAGAATCTGGCTACCTTTCAGGTTTGTCATCCAAGGCTCTATCTCCCCACGAAAGATGGGAGACGGGCTAGACCAAGTTTCTTGTGTTCAGATTCCTCTAGGAACAGTTTCCATTCCACTATCTGAATGGTGCTATTCTGTACACAGAATTTCTGTTTTGTGTGTTCGATACATTTCTGATTTGTTACAATGAAGAAGAGAAATAAGTCTTAATGTTCCAAGTCCCATGATTTTGTTCAATATATTCTTTGATAAGATAGGTGGAGAAATGCAAGACATCATGTCTTAGGGGAAATGAAAAAAAATATATTGCTTTAATAGTTCCTTAATATTATCCCCGTTAAGCTCTAATCAGATGTGGTATTTAAGAGTTTATCATGCATGGCACCAACCCAAGGTGAGCTCAGAGTGGAGAGAGCTGGAAGCAGGTTATATAGTTTGTCTTATCTCCAACTTAAACAGAGTACAATAGACTTCGCTAGGAAAGTTCTAGAAAATATAATATAACTTATAATCTACCAGGCAAAAAAACCTGAATCATAATTTTTACTGATAGATGGCCTGGAGTATCATCTTTATGTATAGAAGGTTATATTTTTAAAACACTAATTTCCAGTAGCCCTCTATTAATCAGCAGACTTTCTCTCAAAGTTCAGAAGTCTTTAGAAAAAAATAACTTTTTCCTTCTCTAGAGTGTAGGTGAATGTTTGGTATAAATCATGTGAAGTTCTATTGAATAACCATGTAGTTTGTTAATTCTAAGAGTGTTTAGCTCGAAGCATTTTTGTGTGCACTGTAATTTATCTTAAAGAATGGTAACATTAAACTGTTGTTTTCCTGCTTCCAGAGTTGAAGCCTTCAGATATTTGTTCTTTTGTATAAAGTTTGTATTGTTTCATTATATTTGCCCCCAATATTTTAAGACTTCACAGTAGATGTCACAGCCAGTTCACCGTCATACCCATTCTGCACGATAGAAAGGCTAGGGATACATTGTATTTGACTCAGTGTCATTACACATAGGCTCAAGTGCTCCTCAGTTCTCATCTGGCTCTCCTCCTCCTCTGTCTTCCATTAACATTTCTTTTTCCTACTTTGGGTCTTGCTTTACTACTTTGCTGAATAACTTCTGTTTCTTATTTCATTTTCTAAATGTTTATATTTACCACAATTCTTTCTTATATATTCACGTATTTTGTACCTATATGTTAGGCCGGAAGTAATGATACTGTTTGAAGTTACCAGGGGATCAAAACTCTGATCTGGATCCTCCAAAAGTGCATCACGTGTCTAAATGTGAAACTTTCGTATTTTCCCTAAATTGTTGTGAATCATTACCATCCACCATTATGAAGCTAGAACAGTTAGCATTTTCTGCAATCTACTATTTTCACTGTTACTTTTCTAATTTAGGAATCATTTTCCTAAGGTCATAAATACATTTAGGAAAGATATTGCGAAAGATTAAGTTTCATTCACCAAAATAAAACAATAAGACCACATACAGAGGTTGGAGATGACATATCGTACATCTTTTGAGTAATCATTGGCTTTAAAAACATCATTCCATTTGGGGCTGGAGATTAGCTCAGTGGTGG
Organism: Ctenomys sociabilis; assembly: GCA_004027165.1. Classification (NCBI taxonomy): domain Eukaryota; kingdom Metazoa; phylum Chordata; class Mammalia; order Rodentia; family Ctenomyidae; genus Ctenomys; species Ctenomys sociabilis. The sequence continues at coordinate 9,750 of PVKA01054523.1, forward strand.
AGTACTCAAACTGTGGGTTCTACATCCTCACCAGCTTATGTTTTTCTTTTATGTGTTCTTGATAGCCATTCTAGCCAGAGTCAGATGGACTCTCAGAGTTGTTTGGATTTCCATTTCCCTAACAGTAAAACATGATGAAAATGTTTTCATAAACTTTTTGGTCATTGAGCTTCTTGTCTGTTTAGTTCACTTGCCCTTTTTAAAATTTTGCCTTTTTTTTTTTTTTTTTTTTTTTTTTTTTTTTTTTTTTTTTTTTTTTTTTTTTTTTTTTTTTTTTTTTTTTTTTTTTTTTTTTTTTTTTTTTTTTTTTTTTTTTTTTTTTTTTTTTTTTTTGAGTACTGATTTTCTTAGTTCTTTATATAGTCTAGATACTAGTTCTCAAGCAGAATACCAGCTGGCAGTACTTTTCTGCTCTATAGATTGTTCATTCACTGTTGGTTGTTCCTTTTGCTTTTCAGATCTTTTGAATATAATAATACCATTTGTTTATTCTTATTTTTTTCTGATATTGGAGCTCTATTCTGCAAGTCCTTACTTCAGCTTTATAATATTTCCTTTGTTATTTTTCAGTAATTACAAAATTTCTGCTTTTATATGTAAGTCTTTGATTCATTTTGATTGAATTTTAGTGCATAGTGAGAGATATGGGGCCAGGGTCATCTTTTTTCCACAGTATGTTTTTCATTCCTTTGTAAAAAATCAGATAGCTGGAGGTGCATGGGATTGTTTCTGTACTTTCTATTCTATCCCATGATGTATAAGTCAACTTTTGTTCAAATACCATGCTAATCTATCCCAACTGTACTGTCTATACACACACATCCTGATTTTTTCTTTCTACAACCCTTCCTTTGTCTACACCTGTCAAAAGTGGGCACTCCATTGACATTCAACTACCTTAGGTTCTTGAACTTGACACCACAATCCAACACAGTCCAGCATTCTGCAACCATAGGGAGTTATTCAAAGAAATTGTCGACCATATCC
>PVKA01054524.1:0-10727 GCA_004027165.1 Ctenomys sociabilis
AAAAAAAAAAAAAAAAAAAAAAAAAAAAAAAAAAAAAAAAAATTATCGAATCTGTCCTGTTAATTTGTCTTGAAACTGTCTCATTGCTATTTGTTCTTTAATAAAATAAATAAATAAAAAATTTTCCCCCCAAAATTTACAAAATCCCTTTCAATTCAACTTAATAAAAGTGATACATAAAACATATTCCAGATCATTATGGACTCCGGTTTCTAGAGGAGTTAGAACAAAAGCCAGGGAAGACCTATTTTTAGACTTGGCAAACTCAATAGGAATGTGGTGGGGTGAAGTTCATTTCAGGGATGGGGTGGTGAAAAGGTTTACACTTTCACAAGAACCTTGGAGAAGCTGTTTGCCTTTTAAAGACTGTAGGGCCCAAATAATCTCTAAGGACATACATGAGGTTACGTCGCCATTCTGTTCTGTATACGCCGCCTTAGTACATCAGCTAACCATGTCAGCTAAATTACTGCCTAATGAACTAATGCTGTGAACCTTTGCCCCACTAGGGCCTGTAATCCCTGTTCCTAAAACAAAGAGGACATAAAAACCTCAGGTGGGGTCATAAACCTCAGGCCTAGCTTGGGAAAACATTTAATCTCCGGCCTGCGGACACTCTTGTCACTTTACACAAGTAAACCCACCTGTTCTCGGAATGCAGCTAAAACCACAGAGTTAGCTAGTAGTTGCCCTTTGGCTACCCCTCTTAGTTACCCTAAAAAGTCAAATATTCTCAAACCCCTCCTCCCTTTGTCTTCGGGCTTAAAACCCAGCCAAGGTCAGCTCCAGGCTTCTCTGTTCCTGCGCGTTCAGGGAGCCCCATGCATGCATGGAAAATAAAATCCCCTTGCTTTTGCATGAGAGGACGTCTCTTGGAGTCTTTCTCTACGTGGTGGGCTTCTCAGACCTAACAAGACTACTAGTTTTTAAAGATACATTTAATCCTGTCTGTTAGGGAGCTGTTACAAACACTTCATACATAAGAGAACCTAGAGGTTAAGAAATGCAAGTAGAAGCCGGGAGTGGTGGCGCATGCCTGTAATCCCAGCACTGGGGAGGCTGAGGCAGGAGGATTGTTGTGAGTTCGAGACCAGCCTGAGCTACAAAGTGAGCTTAAGGCCAGCCTGAAGTGCATAGTGAGAACCTGTCTCAAAAAGACAAAAAAAAAAAAAAAAAAAAAAAAAAAAAAAAAAAAAAAAAAAAAAAAAAAAAAAGAAATGCAAGTAGAAGTGGACATTTGACCTGGGTGTGGGGGTGCTCGCTTATAATCCTAGTGATACAGGGACAAAAACATCTCGGGTGGGTGACCTCCAAATGATGTAAGGAACCTCCATATGACATAGGGAAAAATGATCTCTCAACCTGACCTGGATGAGTTCGTGTTCTCTAAAACTGAACAATGTATTTTAGGAATGAACGGAGGTTATGAGCAGAATATATTTATTGTGGGAAAGAAAGCTGTCCGAGAGAGACAGAAGGAAGGCTCGAGCAGGTTGCCTAGGAAGCTGTTTCTTCCAGGGACTTTTATAGTGTAAAACAAAGTGGGGCTAAGGTGGAGAGAATGGGAACTCACTTAGGTGGATGGAGTTGGGACAAAACTATGGTCAACCAATAACACCACTGCTCAGGTCTAGTTGATTACACCCAGGACCTAATGGGGAAGCTAGTCAGAGTAAGAGGGGTGAATAAGAGGGGTGAATATGGGACAGGGTCTCTTCCTGCTGGGGGGGTTGGGATAGTGACTCACTTAGGCTCTTTCAAGGTGATTGATACCTACTTAGAATATCAATCAATCCAGGTGCTAATCTTCAGGGAGGTTAACATCTGTTTGGCCTTTAGGTCTGGCTCACAGCAGGAGCATCCATCCCTCCCACTGTTGTATCTGTCTTCTGTGTTATCTGTAGAGAGCTGCAAATAGCCGCGCCTGAAAGACAGCGATGGCTTCCGCCTTCCACCACCCCCACCCCCACTGGGTGAGTGCTCTCTGTAGTAAACAACTCCTTATATGGCTAAGGCAAAGACTGTGGCTCCCTTCCGCGTATCTGGACCTATCGGCTGCGCCCACGTGTCACTCCAGGTTTGGACACCTTGTGGTATATACCTTGGGGCGGGCTTGCCCGGGGAGGAGCGGCGGAGGAGCGGAGTGGGGAAGAAGAAGAAGCAAGCTTGTTCAAGGGTCCTGAATAAACTGCTGATGGAAGAGCTGGTTGTTGCGTCATCCTTGCTGGCAAGGTAGCGCAGGTAGCGCACGACAGTTATCTCCTTCAAGGGCCTGGCCCTGTCTGACTGCCTATAATATTTCTAGCTAACTTGGCTGCCTGCAACACTAGCCCTCGAGTGGCTGAGGCAGAAGCCTTGCTGCAAGTTGGAGGCCAGTCTGGACTATATATATTAGTGAGGCCTGTTCCAAAAAAGGAGAGAAGTAGACGTTTGAAGTCTTTAGAGCCTGGTTTCTGTCAAGAGTCTTGGTAAGTTCTTTTTATAAATCCTTTTGTTTATTTATTTGGTACAAGATCTCACTAGGCAGCTCAGACTTGTAGTGAATCCTCCTGTGTCAGCTGCACAGAGCTCACACAATATGTGGTTACCAGGGATTGAACTCCAGTCTTGGCGCTTGCCAGGCAGGTGCCTAGACCACCAAGCTATCTCACTGGCTTTGATAGGTTTGATACAGGGAAAAAAACAATCTCTGGATCTGACCTGTACGAGTTCATGTTCTCTAAAATTGAAGAATGAATTTTAGGAACAAACGGAGGTTATGAGAAGAGATTTATTGAGAGAAAGAAAGCTCCCATCCAAGAGAGGGACAGGAGGGGGGCCTGAGCGGATCGTTCCCCAGGAAGTTGTCTCTTCCAGGGACTTTTATAGAGGAAAACCATGTGGTGAGGTGGCTATAAGGTGGTAAAGACATGGGAACTTGCTTAGGTGGACAAGAGGTGGGACAAAACTATGGTCAACCAATAGGATTACAAGCATCATTGCTCAGGTAAAATTGATTAAATTCGGGAACAAATAGGGAAGCCAGTCATGTAGCAAGTGAGCGTGAAAATAGGACAGGGTTTCTTCCTGTTAGGGGTTGAGCTAATGACTCAATAGGGCTCATTCAAGGTGATTGATACCTATTTAGAATATCAATCCCTGATGCTCATCCCTAGGGAAGTATGTATGTAGCTGTGTTTCCTCTTTTTGTCTTGGTCTTGAGGTGTGACCCATAGGGAGTGTCTGTCTCTTCCAAGTTGCAAAATCACCTTGCCTGCCATCTTGTCTCCTTGAGGGCCTGGCTGCCTACAACAGGTTCTTGACCAAATACAGGTATTAAAGTTGTCTGTTAAACTTATCAAACTGAATAATTGTGGAATGCCTGAGAGTTTTGAGAAATAAAAAAAAAGTATGAGTCAAGAGCTGCTGCTTTGTAAAGTTTAGGAGAAAACAATGGAGCTGCCTGTAGGCCTGACATACCAATTAGAGCCTGGCAAAGCTGCCTGGGGAAGTAGGTGTGACCTGTTAATTATAAGATCCCAGCACATTTGCAGAACAGCTCCTAATGCCCCCACTCCCACTTCTCTGCAGTGGACTTCTCATTGAAAATTCAAGCAACTTCTCTGGATGGCCTAGAGTTGACATCAGCCTGAGATGTGGGATTCTAGTGTTATAGGCATCTGAATTAGATAGAAATATTATAGGCAGGCAGGCAGGGCCAGGCCTTCAAGGAGACAATTCTTGGAAGACAAGGTGACTGCAATTTGGAAGAGACAGACATTCCTATATGGGCCACACCTCAAGACCAAGACAAAAAAGGAAACAGCTACATACTTCCCTAGGGATGGACATAAAGGATTGATATTCTAAATAGGTATCAGTCACCTTGAAAGAACCCAACCCCAACAGGAAGAGACCCTGTCCCAGATTCATGCCCCTTTGCTATGTGACTCACTTCCCCATTTCGTACTGGGTTTAATCAATTTTACCTGAGCAATGGTGTTTATAATCTCGTTGATTGACCATAGTTTTGTCCCATCTCATGCCCACCTGAGTTCTCATGTCTTCACCACCTTAGACCTGCCTCACCACACTGTTTTCCTCTATATTATAAAGTCCCTGGAAGAGATAGCTTCTTGAGGACAGCTGGCTTGGGCCCCTCCTGTCCCTGTCTTGGGCAGGAGCTTTGTTCCCCTCGATAAATATATTCTTCTCATAATCTCTGCTTGTTCCTAAAATTCATTGTTCGGTTTTAGAGAACACAAACTCATCCCAGGTACATTTTAGGTTGGGAGATCAGTTTTTCTCCGTGTCATTTGGAGGTTTCCCTGTATCACTAGCATCACCACTCAGAACCTATATGTAATTCTCACTGGTTTCCTCAAGATTTGGACTGGATAAGAGACAGGCACTGTTAAGGTTTATGTGTAGGTGTCCCCTGCAAAGCCTCAGGCAGTGGTGGGGCAGCTTCTAGAGTTTTTGATTGATTATTGTGGGTGTGGGTGCTGCACTCACCCTGTGGCAAGGATTGAGAGGCCAGCTAGATGCTGGAGCTGCTGCCACGCCCTTGCGTTTTGCTCTTTGCCAGTTCCATGAACGGCTGCTCTGTGTCATAGCTGTTAGGACCCAAAAATAAACCCCCCATCACTGAGTCAATTAACATGGGACATGGAGTGAAAGGGTTTTGAGAAAACAACATTCCTTCTCAGAACTTGAACAAACTTCCTACTTTTAGCCCCGCACCTATTCCAAGAAAGAGTCACAAAATGAGGTAATAGCCCCCTTCACGAAGCGAGCCAACCTTTGAAAGGTTAAACTTAAACTGACCTATCCCCTCAAATGTCAGCCCCACTAACCTACGTGATTGGCTTCTGTAACTCTGCTTGCTGCTTAGCCCACTAAAAATACTATATAACCCTGAGCAATCCCGGCCTCGGGGTCGCTGTGGCCCAGTTGCCTGGTGACCCTGTGCTGGCACAGCCTCTGGAATAAACCCTGAACTTTCACAAGGCCTCGACTCTTGGTGTCCTTCCTTCCGCGCCCCCTTCTCAGACCCAACAATAGCCACTCTACCTTGGAGCAGCAAAGTACAGTTTTACTCTTTTTGGTTCTCTTTTTAATTTTTTTTTTTGGCGGAACTGGGGTTTGAACTCAGGCCCTTGCGCTTGCCAGGGAAGTGCATAGTCCACTGAGCCATCTCCCCGCCCCTGGAGCAGCAAAGTATGGACTGAAACCTCCACTAACTGTGAGCTATATAAACCTTACCTTCTTTCATTTTGGATTTTGAGTATTTTATCCCACAACAAGAGAAGAATAACCAATACAGAGACCAAGAACTTTTGTGGCTTTTCTTACTGTAGCCCACTCTGTTTCCTCCAGGGTATTCTTACGTTGTTAAATTTTGCTTTTTTCTCTTTTACTCTGACTGGATCAGTCTTTCTATGCAGAGAAAATTTCTCCCTCACTCTTCAATTTACTTTTTTTTTTGGCGGTACCGGAGATTGAACTCAGGCCCTTGCACTTGCAAGGGAAGTGCTTATTCCACTGAGCCATCTCCCTGGCCCCCATATATACTTTTTAAAATAAACATTGCCATACCTTTTGCTAGTTTTGTTCAGTTTTTTGTTTGAGAAAGAAGCTGGAATCTAATTAAAACCTAAACCTAGTCATGTTTATTTAGAAAGCCACTTTTACACTTGATCTTAACCAAAACGCTGAGAAGTGATGGCAAGCCACTTTTAGAAGGAGCTACCTGATAATGGTCCCAGTGTGCTAGGCTTAGGCAGGAGGATTGCAAATTTAAGGTCAGCCTGGACAAACAGTTTAGTAAAACCCTGCTTCAAAATTTTAAAAAGGCCTAGCTTCAGTTCCCAGTATTTAAAACAAAAGTTTATAAATTCTTGTCATCGAATCAGGCTAAATAACAAGCATCATTTGCTGAACACTTGCTACATACCAAGCTTCTGCCCTTCCACTCAAGTCTTCCATCAGCTTCTCACCCAATTTTTACACTAGATGTTGTTTGTTCTGCAAAAGAAGAACTAGAGCCAGCATGGTGGCACACACCTGTAATCCCACCACTCAGGAGACTGAGGCAGGGGAATCACCCTGAGTTCAAGGGCAATTTAGACTACATAGTTTAGGGACATCCTGAACCACATAGCATGTGAGACCCTGTCTCAAATACAAACAGACAAGCAGAGATTGAAGAAGAGTTTGGATTGTGACAGCAAGTGTGAGGAGGTCCCACACTGCACTTTCTCTTGCTTACCCTGACATGCAGCAAAAGTTTTAGGAACAGCACAGGGTATTAGTAAAAACAGCATGGAATTTATGGCCAAGTACATACTGCTTGTGAACTGTAGGAGACACTTCCAGATCCTCGTCTTGGTCCAAGAAGCCAATATTTGTGATCCCAAAGTTACGTTATTGGAATCCCATCATGTTGATTCCTTTCTATGCAACCCATGGTGAAAATAAGGATACTAAATTATATCTTCAATCACTGGGGAGTCAAGGGGCTTCTAAGTCCTGCCAGGAAGATGGCTTTCCAGAACCAAGAGCGCAACCCAGGGCCTCACCTGGCTTTTATTCAGTGGGGGGAGTGGCTTGAGGAGGATTGACAGAATTGTGGGAAGAAAGCGACTCGGGAGCTCAGCTAAGTGGGAGGCCCACATTTACCTCTGCCATATGCAGGGAGGATATTCAGAGAAAGCAACCTGCATTATAATATGCCATAGAGATAGCATCTAATAGTTTGGGGGGTGTCTGGTGCTTCAGCTTTGATGTAGTCTTTCAAGCCCCAGGAAGTCTTTTATCTCTATCCCAGCTGGCAGTGCCTCAGAGCTTTAGCTCTACTATTCTGTATCAGGGAAACATGCAGTTCTGTATCAGGGAAACATGCAGACCACCTTCAAAGACTATCACCAGTACCTCAGCTAGACCAATGCACATTGCTTAAGGCCAACTGAAGGATAAACAGAAGTCCTAGCTAGCTCTGTACAATAGGGTCAGGCTCAAGAAAATGGAGACAGTTGCTCTTCTTTTTTTTTTTTTTTTTTTTGTCTTTTTGAGACAGGGTCTCACTATGCAGTTCAGGCTGGCCTTGAGCTCACTTTGTAGCTCAGGCTGGTCTCGAACTCACAACAATCCTCCTGCCTCAGCCTCCCGAGTGCTGGGATTACAGGCATGCGCCACCACGCCCGGCCAACAGTTGCTCTTCTTTCAAGGAGAGCTGCTCAGGTGGTCCTCCACAATGAACCAGTTACCAATTTTTATGTTTATAAACACAGATAAGAGGAAGAGATTTCAGCTGACTGAAATGACCAAAAAAAAAAAAAAAAAAATGCGTTGTGATCCACGATCCACATCCTCAGTATAAACAGTCAAGTGTGGTCTGAGAAGCCCACCACGCATGACAGATCTCTCATGTGGGAAATAACAAGAGTTCAGAGGCAACCTCCTGAGGGTGAAGACAAGGGTCAGATTGCACTTTAGGTGAGGTCAAAAGGAGAAAGGCTCACACACTCAAAACTATAAAACATTACTGAAGGAAATGAAATAATACCCAAAAAAATGAAAGGGCAGCTCGTGTTTATGAGTTGGAAGACAACATGGTCTTATGATGGCAGTACTACCCAGGTGCAGTGGTGCACATCTAGAATCCTGAGAGAGGCTGAGACAGGAAGAGGATCCTGAGTTAAAGTCCCACCTGACAATTTGGGCTGAGGATGTAGCCCACTGGTAGAATGCCTCTGAGTTTGATCCCAGACTGATATACTAATTCAGTGCAATCAATACTTAATAAAAAGCCGGGCGTGGTGGCGCACGCCTGTAATCCCAGCACCAGGGAGGCTGAGGCAGGAGGATTGTTGTGAGTTCGAGACCAGCCTGAGATACAAAGTGAGCTTAAGACCAGCCTGAACTGCATAGTGAGACCCTGTCTCGAAAAGACAAAAAAAAAAAAAAAACAATAAAAATTCTAATATTGTTTTTTATTGTTTACAAAAATGGAACAGCTAATTTTCAAATTCATATGAAATTGTAAGGGACCTAAAACAGGTCAAAATACTATTGGAGAACAGCAAATTTGAGGACATATGCTTCCCAATATCAAAATGTACCATAAAGCTGCAGGGATCAAGACAATTTGATAAAAGCATAACAACAAATAGAGAACAGTGGAATGGAGTTGAGAGTTCAGGAATAAACCTATGATATATGTGTTTGGCCAATTGATTTTCGAGAAGTGTACGAGGCTGTTCAGTGGGAGAAGAAGCCTCCAAAAATGGTGGTAGGACAATTGAATATCCATTTACAAAAGAATAAAATTGTACCACCATAATCTATGCATAATAATTCAAAATGATTCAGTAACAGAGACAAAATGTAAGGCTCTAAGATGATAACAAGTATTTCTCTATGACTGAGAGTTGAGGGCAGATTCTTAGACACACTAAAAGAAGAATAACAAAAAGTTGATAAAAACCAATAGAAATGAAAATCAAAAAAATATTAAAAACAGAAGTAAAACTTTTTGTGCATTGAAGGAGGTGGTAATGTGAATAGGCATATTACAGGATGGTGACAAATATTTGCAAATCATCTAATCAGTAAGGTTCTAAGGGGCTGGGGAGATGGCTCAGTGGAATAAGTGCTTCCCTGGCAAGTGCAAGGGCCTGAGTTCAATCCCCAGTTCCGCCAAAATAAAACAAAATTTAAAAAATAAATAAGGTTCTAATATGTAGCATACATGAAGAATTCTTAAGATTAAACCAAAACATGGCTGATGTGATGATGCATACATGGAATCCCAGTTCTCTGGGAGGCAGAGGCAGGATGATTGTAAGCTTGAGCCTAGTCTGAGCAATTTTGTAATTTAGTAGATGCAGGAGCTGTGGGTGTATCTTTCAAGGGCTGTTGCTCATAATTGTAATAAAAATATCCTGAGAGATCATAAAGGAAAAAAAAAATACGATGCAGGGTTTGATGACACACACCTGTAACACTTTTTTTTGTTTTTGATTTTTGGCTGAACCAGGAATCAAACTCACTTTGCACTTGCCAGGGAAGCGCTTATTCTGGTGAGCCATCTCCCCAGCTCCCTGTAATACTCTTGAGGCTGAAACAGGAAAGTCTGCATGAGTTGAAGGCCAGCCAGAACTGCATAAGCCAGACTATGTCTCAAAAAAAACCCCAAAACTTGAAACATTTTTTAAAAGAACTGAGATAGTATCTTTGAGTTCAATCCTCAAATCCTGAGAGAAAAAAAGAAAAAGAGGAAGGCAAGAAGGAAAAGAGAGAGGCTAACCAAATAGCTCAGTGGATGAAAGTGCCTGCAAGCAGGGGTTCGATCCCCTGGCCTGCCGTGCTGGCCCTGGGGGTGCACTGGGCAATTGAGACTGGGCATGGTGGCATTCTTGTAATCCCAGCTCTTGGATCACTGAGTCTGATCTAGTAGTGAGATCCTGAATACCTGGTAGACCCTTCCTAAAATACAAAAAATAAAAAGAAAGAAAAGCAAAACAACAAACCCAGTTTAAAAATGAGCATCATACTGGGTATGAATGGCATATATTTGTAATCCCAGCACTCAGGAGGCAGAAGCAGGAGGCCTGCCATGAGTTTCAGCCCATCTTGGGCTGCATAGTGTTTAAGGCAAATCTGAACTTAAACTTTTTTTTTTTTTTTTGGTCTTTTTGAGACAGGGTCTCACTGTCTCACTGTACAGTTCAGGCTGGCCTTAAGCTCACTTTGTAGCTCAGGTTGGTCCTGAACTCACAACAATCCTCCTGCCTCAGCCTCCCAAGTGCTGGGATTACAGGCATGCGCCACCACGCCTGGCTTCTCTGAGCTTAAACTTTTTGATACCCTGCCTCAAAAAGAAAAAAAAAATAATAATAAGAAAGAACAGAATAGCCTAGGCTACAAAGTGAATTTGAAAACATTGTGAACTACATACTGAGACTCTGTGTAAAAAAACACAAAAAAAGAGCACAGGATTTGAAGAAACATTTTTAATTTTGTAATTATTTATCCGGTACAGTGTCTTGCTGTGCTGCTCAGACTCATAGTGAACCTCCTGTCTCAGCCTCCTGTGTGCTGGGATTACAGGCGGTGTTGGTGGCCAGCATAGTGCATCCAAGGTTCTCAGGGTTGGCATGGAATGTGGGACTGTTGTAGGAAGCTAAATTAGAAATATAGGCAGTTAGATACGGCAAGGGCCTCAAGGATGATATGGAAGACAAGGTGACTGCAACTGTGGATAGACACTCCTCTGCTGTGGGCCAGATCTTAAGACAAGAACAAACAAATGTAGTCACATACTTCCCTAAGGCTGGGCAACAGAGATTGATATGCTAAATAAGTATCAATCACCTTGAAAGAGCCTGAAAGAGTCACTAGCCCAACCCCAACAGGAAGAGACCTTGTTCTGTATTCTTGCCCACTTGCTATGTGATTTGCTCTTCCATTTGATCCCGATTTTAATCAAATTTTACCTGAGTGTTGTACTCCAAAAATCAAGTGACAACGAGGCAAGTCCAAAAGGAAAGAAGCGCTTTATTTTAGGTGGTACCCACCGGGTAGCCTCTCCATGGGAGAAGGAGGAGGGCCCCCCCGAGGGCTGGGCAGCAGGGCTTTTATGCCTGAAAACCGCAGGCTGGGAGGGGTAAGCAAGCATGGCTACGTGAGGAACGAGGAGTGTTGAACAATCGCGGGGTGGGGGTTGACTCACAGGTGTGGCATAG
>PVKA01054525.1:0-10731 GCA_004027165.1 Ctenomys sociabilis
CTGGGCGCCAGTGATCCTTCAACCTGGAGACAGTAACTTCTTCCATCTCTTCCAGATGTGGATAGCCCTACACTTAAATCACCCTTGCATTTTTATTCAATGCACAGAGACGCATTTTTTTACTAATTCCATAGAAGAGGAAACCAAAACCTCAGATTAAATCCCCACCCAAGTTGCCACACATAGTGGTAGATCTTGAAATCAGACTTCAACCTTTCAGACTCCAAAGCCCTGCTCAATTCACTCCAACACTGCCTCGTGAAGAACTGCTGCCATAGCCGAGAGTAACTGGCTCCTTCTCCCCGAAACACTAAATTTAATAAATAGTAGATACGTTTCAGAGTGTCTCTTGAGATGGGGGCACTAAAGCCAGGCACACTTATTTAAGAAAAATCATGCTTTTTGGTGAACTTGACTGACTCTGTAGCATCCCTTGCTACCAAACAAGAAGGGCGTCGCCGCACGTGCCCTGCGCCACCTGGTCCACACACTTTACTGCCATAACCTTTGTGCCTATGCAACCGTTGCCGCCGCCGCAAGGGCAGAACAGGCCGTAAGACCTTTCCCTCTCCACAGGTGGGGAAGCAGACTTATCTGTCCACTCCATGGAAATTCCCCTTCTGTTTCCCTGGCTGGGAAGGGTGAAGCTGATCTGAGCATTCAAGTTAACACAGTGTGAAAGAGGAACTAGGACACGTGACGACAGAATGGGACACGTGGCTGATGAACTCATTGGATCAGTACACCTTCCTGCGTGGACCAGAGACTGAGACAAGACTTTGTCCCCAGGGCTGAGCTGTTATGAGGACAGGTAAAATGCTAACTGTGGACCCTCGGAGCAAAACGCGTGGAAGTACAGCCCCAGGCAATGCAGCTGGGCATGCCGGACTGTGCTTCCTCAGAGTAAGGGTGTGGGAGGCTTCCGAGGGTGCAGTTTCCCAAATCTGCAGAATGACCGAAATGTAATCAATTGTTACAAAAAAGGAAGAGTAACATGATACTCCCAGTTCTCAAAGAAAAGTTTGCAATTGTACATTCAGCATTCTCTTTTTAAAAAATTCATAAACATGTAATAATTGCGCATTTTTATTTGGTACAGTGTGGTACTTTATTACATAAACAATATGTGCTGATCAAATCAGGTAATTAACATTTCCATCTCCCTATCATTATTTGTTTCATAGTTTTAAAATATTTTATTATTATATGTTGCCATATATAATAATGACATTCATCTTGACAAATTGGTCCATATATATGTACTCCAGGTTGATCGTGAATTCACTATGTAACCTGAGCTGGCTTTGAATTTGCAGTAATTTTCCTGCCTCAGCCTCCCGAGTGTTGGGATTACAGGAGTATGCCACCACACCAAGCTAACAGAGTTTAAAAGTGTTGTTAGGGAATGTAGAGTAACAGTGTTTGAAGATCAATGCTGAAAGAGGATAATGCCAAGTTGATCCCCAGGATCAGACTGAGGAACAGAGGGAGAAGGAAGAAAGGGGGATGGAGGAGGTTGGGGAGCAGTCTGAGGGACCAGGGAGCCACTCGTCAAGAAAAAGAAATTTCTTGAGCAGCACCAGCACATGCCATGGCCTAGAGCAGGAGAGGCCTGATGTGTTTCAACCTGCCTGTCATGCAGCATAAACACAGGGACGTGGTGAGAAATCTGACATGGGAGGAGGGAAGCCCTTCAATTAAAAAGCTACCCAGCCTGTCAGCAATGACATCTCCCTGGCTTCCTTTTCAGGAGTCCATCTCCCATCAATGACCTGTAAAATGGCTTTGAGTTCAGGGCCCTTGGGACTGAACCAGGCCTCGCTCCTGTTGCTTGTGAGAAGCAGCGCAAATTACGTATCTCAGCCTTTATTCAGTGAGCTGTAAAAGGAGAATAAAGAGTGGTTACTTCATAGAACTGTATTAAACATTAAATAAGATCACCCACCATTGCTCACGATTGGCACTATTATTTCTACTACTTAAATCCAACTCTGTCTTTTCCCTGCTAACATCCTTGACCTGTTCACTTCAGTGTTGAGTATCAAAATTTGCCCAGGTTATTGGAAGCTCTTCCCATACTCAAGTCTTAGTGATACCATATTATCCTCCAGAATTAAATGAAAAAAAAAAAAAAAAAAGAACAAGGACCACAAGCAAGTGACAGCTCAGGAATGATGCTGCCCTGAAGGAACCACTGGCCTCTGGGAGCGCAGGGAGAGCCAGGAAACCCAGCCTGTATGCGGCTCTTCCCCATCACTCCTCACTCTGTCTCCAGGCTCTCTGCACTCTCAGCCCTGGAGCCCTGGGATTGCCAAATATTCGAAGAACTGATTTTAAAATGGTGCAGAAAAAAGGCAACATCTTTTCTGAAATGACAGATCTTTCTCGAGGAATAGTCAGTACCATGAAATGGAAAGGGAAGTGAACTGGCATTGTGAAATGTGTGGTTAGCATTACCTCAGTGACAATGTCTTTTAATTCCTTTTGGACTGCTACCCTTTTTATTTTATAATATTATTTAATGAACATTTTTTTCCAGGTGGGGATGGGACAGTTTGGAGAGGTGGCTGTTAGCGCTGAGCTTGTCCTGTCTTTCCGTCCTATCTCCAGGCTCTTCTCTCCTGGCCAGCAGGGGCGGGCCACTGTCCCAAAACTGGCTAGAAGGCCTACAGATGGGTATTTATAATGTCTGATTCTGATTTGAGGTGTGTGATCACACACAGGTGTGTGTGTGTGTGTGTGTGCCCACGTGCACGGGCCCATTACTCATCTATCTGTTTCTGTAGGAAGGGGTCAAAGGAACAAGGTGAGCGAAACTCATTGTATTTCATCCATGTCCCCCAGAGAATGACCAAAAATATGGTGAAGTAAGACATTTCCGATATGGCTTAGGAGTTTTAATCTAACCCACGTAACTGGTTAAACTGGACAGATGAAGAGAAAGGTGATACCCAGGAAGGTTCCCATATGTCTAGCTCAGCAACTCGGTTGATGGCCATCGCATTCTCTGAGACAGGAGTTAGGCTCCAGCTTCCTCCCTTTTGTACCTGAGGTCCTGAGATGGCAGACAGCAGAGCGATGTGGTCCAAGGAGCAGGAGAGAGCAGAAGTGGAGGATAGATGAGCTGCTCAGGTAGAGCAGGCAGTGGCGAGAAAAGACAGAAAGACCCCTAGGAAATTGCATCATGAAAAGATAAGAAACCACAAAGAACTGACTGAGGGTTAGCGTGAAAACCTGCGAGACTATTATCTGAGTAACTAATGGAAGAATGGTTTTGTAAAGGAGGACATGGTTGACTGAGTCAAATGGGAAAGAGGTCATAAAGAGGATTCATTCAGTCAGACAGTCAAATATTCATTCATTCAACAGATATGTGCTGAAGACTGGGCTGGATGTTGGGGACTGAGGTAAATAGGAAATTGTCTTGTTCTGAGTAAATTTAGTTTATTGAATAAGACAGGAGAGAAAATAGGCAGTTACAGTACAGAATATAGTTAGTAAATATGTGTGTTTTAGGCTGATGGAGTGTGGTTGGGACTTTGGGATAGTGGTTTCCATGAGATGAGGAGGATGGAGGCAGCTCTGGGCTGACTCTGTACACATACACATGGTATGTGGTAAGGGGTTATCTTAAAGACAGAAAGATACAACCAACTTGGGTTTGTTCAGGAAAGGGAGGGAATGGAGCTCAGAGATAAAAAAGAATTAACATGGTGCAAGCTTTCTTGGTGGGGAAGTTAGGACAGGGAAAGATGTAGTAGTGGCTTTGCGGGGAGGAAGAGAAGCCGAAAGTACAGGTGGACAAACCAGCTTCGGAGGAGGAGGCTGTCTGTCTCAGAGATGATTGCCAAGAAGGGCATGGATATGGAAGAGTGAGTGGATGGATGGATGAATGGATGGATGGACGGATGGGTGCATGGGTGGATGGATGGGTGGGTAGGTGGGTGGGTGGATGGAGATGAATATAATCTTTCCAAACAGAGTGCTAGATTTCTAAGTCCTAGAAATAATCAGTTAGTAAATAGAATTATTAGTCTCATATTTCTCTCCATTCATACAAAAAACACAGTGGGTAAAAGGATTCCTTTGAATGAGCAACCTCAAAGGCCTTTCAAAGAATCTGGTGAACTTAGCTGGAAATACTTTGATCATCATGGGAACTGGGCTGTGAGGTTGTGCTGGGAAGTGTCTGATGGCCCCGGGCCATGGGGCTGCAGGGGAGGGGGGCTTTCTCAGAGCAGCAGCCATGAGCACAGCGAGCTGTGAAAGGTCACCTGGGCCGAGGAAGCAGTGCATCCTTTTCCTCCCCACAGGTTTCCTCTGTAACACCAGCACCCAGCCCTCTGCCCTGGCTGTGCTTCACTGAAACTCATCCTTGAAGGTCACCAATGACATCTTTATTGTTAATTCAAATGGCCTTTCTTCTACCATGCTCTCATCAGCCCCCACAGTCTGTTGTTTATCAAAGGCATTTTGGGGACAGCTTGTACAGTTGACCTCTTCTTCAAACTGACCCTTTCCCCTGGATTCCATGACACTGCACAACTGTGATTTCCCTCTGCCCCATGAGGCAAGGGTTATTCCTGGAGGGTGGAAAAGTCATACTGACAGCACAAGGCAGGAAGAGATGGACCGCTAGGAACCTTGCCCAGCTCAGACAAAGGCCAAGGGAGTGGCAAACTGACATCTGTCCTGCTGTGCTCCACTCACTTCTCGGTGCTTTTCTTGCAGTCCTGGAAATGTACCAGCCACACTCTTGCCTCTGCTATTTCCTCTGGCTGTGTGCTCTTCCCTCTGCTACCCTCAGAGCTCAGTCTTTCAGTTCCATATCACACAATTACTATGTTGTTATCATTTTATCTTTTTAAGACAGGCTTTCACTATGTAGTTCAGGATGGCCTTGAATTCACAGTAATCCTCCTGCCTCAGCCTCTCAAGTGCTGGGATTACAAATGTGTGCCACCACGCCAAGTCTACTGTGTTATTTTTGAGAATATCCAATTCTTCCCTAAAAAATGAGCTGAACAGGACAGATGAAACTCCTCAGATATATGAAATATACATGATCATGACAGAAACATTAAATATTACAGGCAGAATCATCAAGTGTCTGTCTCTGTAAAGAAAGACATAGACAGAGCAAGTGGTGAGATATGGATCATGTGCCCTTCAGGCGACACCTAGGTAACCCCAGACTAGTCACCCATGGGTGCTCTGCCTAGGGGAACCAGAAACAACTCAGAGCTACCCAACTCAGAGCTACTCCACTGCTCTCAGCCAGAGCTCGTGTGTGTGTGTGTGTGTGTGTGTGTGCATGCATGCGCGTGCACACATGCACAGATAGCAACAACACACAACCCAGAATTCCTATAAGAGCCTTCTACCTGCTTACTCATGGTCTTAAATATTAATCCGCATCATCTCTTGCTTCTTGCTCCTCCTCATGTGCTTCAGGTTGGTTTGAGCCTAAGTGTGACTGAGTATCCTATTTGCTTAGTATGATTCTCCATGGTCCACCAGAGACCAGCATGCCTGCTGCCATGCCTGGGGCTCTGCATGGCATGAGGGTCATTTCCTACTACAGCCTCCCTGAAGTCTTTGCTCAAATGTCCCTTTCTCAGCAAGACCTATGCTGATACCACTTCAAATTACAACCCACCGCCACTGCTAGCCAGCTTCTCCTCTTTTTCTTTTGCCTTAGCAGACATCATCTTCCAACATGTATACCACAGAGCTGTTCATTAGGTACGTTGCTTACTGTTGGCTTCTCCTTTAAGAATATGGCACCTTGGGTATTATTGATCCATTCTGTTCAGTGACAGCCACATTCCCAGGACAGTTCCTGGCACATTGCAGGCACTTGAAAATGTTTGTTGTCAGATGCCAATGTCAGCAGCCTGAGCCAGGGACACGGCACGAGTGCTAGGGAGGGCACAGTTTATAGAAATGTGAAAATCAGTATCAGCGCCATGTTAAGCAATAGCAACAATGAAAAGTTTAAAGTACAAAGGCACAGGCAAGGGCTACAGGAATGAGGAGGAACTTCAGGAGGGAAGCCACAAAAGATGAAACTCCAATAAGATATATTGAGAGGGGATGGAAAAAAATTAGGATGTGCTATGTATACATTCTGACTGCCCAAAATGAATATAATCATTGAAAAAATTCATGTAAGCCGGGCATGGTGGCGCATGCCTGTAATCCCAGCACTCAGGAGGCTGAGGCAGGAGGATTGTTATGAGTTCGAGACCAGCCTGAGCTACAAAGTGAGCTTAAGGCCAGCCTGAACTGCATAGTGAGACCCTGTCTCAAAAAGACAAAAAAAAAAAAATTATGTATTTGGTACAAGGTCTCACTATGCAGCTCAGACTCACAGTGATTCTCCTGTTTCAGACTCCCTAGTGCTGGGATTACAGGTGTGCATCACCATGCCTGGTCTGGGTGGCCCACTCAACATGCCCAGGGCGGGGTGGGCACAGCATGTGGTGACGGGGATCTAACCCCAATTCATGCACTTGTCTGCTTAGTCCACTGAGCTATCTACACAGCCAAATATAATCATTATGTGTTGCAAACACACACTACTAAAAATTTCAAACTATCACATCTGTCTGGGAGAAATATTGACTGGAGAATTAGCTCTCATATCTGATGTCTATGGGACTAACAGAAGAAACAGATTTTGAAATTAGTGCTGTTGGGTAATATGTTTTAAAAGGTATCACCATCCAAGCACTCTGGGAGGTGGAGGTATAAAAAGCACCAGTTCTAGTGACTTTATGACCTAGTGAAACCCTGTCTCAAAATAAAAAAACTTTTTGTAAAGTTTTTTTTAGTATGAGGATTTCATCTCCAGGACTGAATGAATTAAAAATTAATTTAGTATTATAAATTCCACTACTCATAGAGACTAAACAGAGAATTAAATGAAACAAAAAGAAGGTAAAGTAATAGAGGATTATCTGAACCCAGGCCCCATCAATGACAGCAAGTCCTTCAGGCGCTGATACACAGGAAATGCAGGCCCAATGCCATCACATCTCATGGTTCAAGAATGTTCAGAAATCCAAAGTCCTCTTTCTGTTTCCCAATTAGGAAAACATGTCATCCACCACACTGCCCTGTTGCCCACAGCAGCACAAAACCACAATGTTGGTCACCAGTTCATTCGACTTGTGCTGTGTTCCAGGGCCACCCACTGCCAGCCTCCCTTCCTGTCACCCAGTCACTCTGCTTTCTCTGTATAGGTCTGCCTCTCCTTTTAGCCACCTTCACTGTCAGGGTCAGTTCCGGCTCCTGTGACAAATCATAACAGACAGGGAAACTTAAAACAATCTTCCCTCACAGTTCTGGAGGATGGGAAAGCCAAGAGCAATGTGCCAGCAGGCCCAGGGCCTGAAGAGGTCCTATTTCCTGACTTCACTCTTTCCTCCCATGGTGGGGCGAGGGGTACTATTCTTTTGTAAGAATGGTGGAGCTGCACCCCTATGTCAGTTTCCAAAGTCACCTCTGATCAATACCATTAAGTTGATTATTGTTCCAAATATCAATTTGGGGGTAGAAGATGAACATATAGGCCATCATATGAGCCTCCTGGTAACCCCCTACACAGTCCACTGTGGCTTGTGGGTGGATCTTTTATGGAGCAGAGCCCTCCTCTGTCCAATACTTCAGTCTTGAAAGACACACAGGTAAGATTGTATACTGAAGCCACTCTTGGCTCCAAGATTGCATTTTAACAGTCTCTCCGACAGCTCTAGTCCCAGGTAATGCATCTTATCATTTGACCTTTAGATTAGATCGTCTATTGTCTATGACAGAAGACCTATTTCCTGTGAACATACACTGTTCCCCCAGCAAGTTGTAAATTCCTCAAGGCTTAATGTTCAGAATGAGAGCATTCCCAAACCTTGGTGTTAGAAAGACAGGATTTTAATTTGCTCCACTATTAACATAACTTTGAGATAGGGACCAGATTTCTCTCAGCAGCAGTTTCTTGTTTGTAAAATGTAAATAACATTTCTACAGAGATACTGGAGGTTTGAATGAAATAAATAGAAACACAAACGGGCCTGGTACTTTTAGTTTCAAAGATATTGGTAAAGATATTGAACATAAAGTGTCAAGTAGAAGTACTTGTCTTTATTCATCTAGGAACTCTTTTTTCTTTTAATCCCCTGCTCCTGGTAGAGCTTTTCACCCAACACAATGTTCACAATAAATAGTAGTTGGTTTTGGTGTTGTAGTTGCCATGAAAGCATTTTATATCTGGATTTGATGCTTGGAAATCTCTAGTGGAGACTTAAAGAGCACACATTTTTCTGATGATTCAATAGGAATCTTGCCCATGAACAGGACAGTAAGATAAACAAAACTTTCAGGATTTCCTTCATTCCCATAATTAGTTTAACTGAGGGAAGGGATCTCACATGGAATAGAGGACAAACTAGCTGTCCAGAGGTCATCTGCAACAATGTCACAACAGCAGGATGTCATTTTCACCTAGTAGGCAGAGACCAGGGGTGTTACTAACTATCCTACAATGCAAAGGGCAGTGTTCCCCTCCCTAAAAAAAGAATCATTCAGACCAAGATGTCTTGGAATGCCAGTGGTGAAAAATCCTAATCTAAGAACCTCAATGCTGGAGGCAACTGCCATTGCTAAAATCTCTAGCATCTTAGAGCTCGGGGCTAAGCCAAAGTCTTTAGACATAGGAGGAGGCAAGTGGCTGAAAGAAGAGGAGGGGGAGGAGAGAGAAGCACAGAGGAGAGGGACCAGAGTCTGCTCTGGAAGAGTCGGTGCCGGCTCACAGACCTCTCCACCATTTGTGTTTCTGTTCCAAGAAGCCAGTGCTGTCCATGTGACCCTGGACTCACTTATTCCCTGAAACAATTTCACTGATTTCTTCACACAGTTAAACATGGAAACTTCCACAAATGACCTCTTTAAAGAGTAATGGACAAAGTATATTTTACATTCAAGCAGATGGTCACGCGACAGAACAGAGTCTGGACTTCATAAGCTCCTTCTCATGATTGCCCAGAGACCACTGCTTCTAGAAGGTCAGATGTCTACCCTGACATCGAGGCTGTGAAGAAATGCGGTTATGGCGCTGGCTTCCTCTCTCGGAAATTCCCCACATCAGTGCTTGGTTATTTTCTTCCCTAGAGTTACATGTAATCTAGTTAGAATGGATTTATTTTGTGTGTGTTTTCTTTTACTTTCTGTTTTAATTTCCTTCACTCCCAAGTCTCCTCTAGCTCACTTTCTTTCTTTTCTCTCCCCTTTTGCTGCTTCCTTACCTATTTTATTCCTTCCTTTCATGAAATGTGAAGAAAAGTTGTGTCTCGTCTTTCCTCTGGCACTACTCAGACTCCAGAATAAATAAATTAAAAAAAAATCTTTCTTTTATGACATCACACTGCCACCCTGTGGTAAGGTTGAGCTACTAAGTGAATCAGAAAAACCGAACAGTTCAGAATTACTGAAACAATGAACTCAAAGCCAAGACTAATATTTGGGCCCCAGTTAATCAAGAATTGACAGTAGCTTGTTCCCTAGTTGAAGTTCCAGTAATCAGATCTACCTGTTTCCTTTCCCAGAGCCTGTGATTTTCTTCAAGCAGGAGGTACACATTTTTCCTTGAGATAGGGTCTGCTTATGTAATATAAGCTGGCCTTGAACTCAAGTTCACAGCAATCCTCCTGCCTCAGTCTCACAAATGCTGGGATTATAGGCACGTGCCACCATGCCGGGCTCAGGCAGGAGCTATACTTCGTTCTTAAACTGAGTGTTGAAAAGTCAGAGCACAGAACAAAGCTTTGATATTGGTCTAGGGCACGAAGGTCCTTCAAAGCAGTTTCTCAGGTTTTACACACTCAGAATTATTCACTGTCACATCATCTGCTCCAAGCCTACTGCAATAACAGAGAGGAGCCGCCCAGTTAAACATGAGGCTGATTGCATGATTTGTGTATAGGTGTCCCCCCAAAGCCTTGTGTAATCACATGATGGCTTCTGGAGTTTGTAATACTGCCCCAGCCCTGGGGCCTGTACTTGACATTACAATGTAAGGAGGGGAGGGAGGCTGGCCAGCTGCCTGAGCTGCTGCCACTCCCTCTGCTCTCTGCTCTTTCCTGCGGCCATGAAAGCTTGCCCTCTGCCACGTGCCACTCTGCCTTGGAGCCAGCTGAGTGTGGACTGAAACCTCCAGCACCTGTGAGCTAACTAAACCCTTCCTTCCTTTATTTTGTGTGGCAAGTATTTGTCCCATCAATGAGAGAAGAGTAACTGAGACGCTGATGTAACCAAAAGAAAAATACCTTATGAAACATACAAAAAGAAATGGAGTGATATTTTTAAATTTTAAAAATATTTGTGCTTGTGGCACTCACGCCCTCCTTAGCTTTGCACATGTCAGGCAATGCTGAGCAGAAACACCAGCCGCTAGAGCGCTGTTTCTAAAAGTAAAATAATATTTGCTCAATGAAGCAACACAAATGCCTGTTCCTTTCTTGTAATGGAGGAGTTTTCTCTAAAACATGAAGCTGGGAGCTCTCTGATGCCCGTATCCTGCTGATGCTGAGTGTGCAAAGGGAGTAGGTCCCAAATACAATTTGTTCATTTCCTTCTGTTGCACACCACACTCACTGTGCACACACACACACACACATATGTGCATGGCAGAATACAGCACCCCCACACCCTGGCCCCTCAACAAGCCCCCCACCA
>PVKA01054526.1:0-10705 GCA_004027165.1 Ctenomys sociabilis
AAAAAAAAAAAAAAAAAAAAAAAAAAAAAAAAAAAAAAAAAAAAAAAAAAAAAAAAAAAAAAAAAAAAAAAAAAAAAAAAAAAAAAAAAAAAAAAAAAAAAAAAAAAAAAAAAAAAAAAAAAAAAAGAAGCTTAAATAAAAAGAAAGGAAGAAAAACGAACAAAAAAGAAACCAGAAACTACTTAATTTTAGCAGTCACGTAGTTGTGCATGTTACACTGTTATATGGTGATTCCTCAGTTGCTGAACTCAATTCATTCCAAATTTGTTTTTAATCAGTGAAAAGTTCAAGAACTGAACATGTTTTTCCATAACAAATAACAGAAAATCAAATAATTGGTTCTGAGGCCAAAAAATTACTTATAGACGATCCGTGGCTCTCTTCCTTTCCGACTTGGGCCGGGCAGAACGGCTCCCGCAAAGAAAGGTGGCAAGAAGAAGGGGTCGTTCTACCACTAAAGAAGTGGTGGCCCGAAAATACACAATCAGCATTCGCAAGCGCTTCCAGCGAGTGGGCTTCAATAAGCGCGCACCGCGGGCACTTAGGGAGATCCGGCGCCATGGAGGAGACCGGGCCCCCAGACGTGCGCACCTGACACCAAGCTCAGTAAAGCTGCCTGGGCCCAAGCAATAAGGAATGTCCCACATCCTGTCTGAGTACGGTTGTCCAGGAAATGGAATGAGGTTGAAGAGCCACCAAGCAAGCTGTGTGCCTTGGTAACCTATGTCCCTGTTACCATGTTCAAAAATCTCCAGACAGTGAATGTAGATGAGAACTAACTTTCAAGTAAAGTTACAGAACTGTCAAAAAAGAAAAAACTTATAAATTCATTTTTGCAGGACTTTCACACAAAGTTAACAGCCCTAGGCTGTGTAAATATCCCCTAAGACATTCTTAACACAATAAATATAGTACATTAAATGCTGTATCAAAATACAATACAATAAATAAAAAGTTTTTCAATACTTTGTACAAGTCCTTGACCTTGATTTGGAGGCTTCTTAGCATATTGGAAAGGACAGAAATTGGAGGAGAAAAATTAGTTTTGGGAAGGGGGTCTCCTTCTGGACCACCTGCTGGCGGTACACTTTCTGGAGTCTTTTTTCTTGGTCTTTCACCTCTTTTCACTAAAAATTTGTCTAATGATACTTGTTTCTACCTTGTTTTCAAATGTTTCTAAAATGAGAGACTTTAAAGTGAAAACATTTTCATTTGCCAGGCTTACAATTCTATCATTGCCTCATCTGGGTGATATTCTGTCCAGAAGGTGCCACTTCCACCGGTGTAGCATTCATCTCTTCCAGTAACGCGCTAGGGACCTCCTCCTCCCCGAGACTTCCTCAGCTGCAGTTGGCTGCTGCTCCTTTGGAAGATCCTGAAGTTCTTCAGTGGTGAGCTCTGCATTGTGCTCTTTTACCAGCACCTCCATATCCTCTTCATCAACCTCTAGACCAAATGATCACAGAGAAACAATACCCCCATCCTCCTCAGAGCTCTCCAATTCTTCAAAGACTCTCTGTCACAGCTTCTGGCCACAACTTTCACTGTGCAGGCTTCGTGGTCTTGCGAGAAAGCTCCCCCCAGGCTTTGTTGATGAGGGCAGTGCAGTGGAGGACGTGAAATGATTTTCCCAGAACTCTTGAAGGGTCAACTTAGTGTCTGAGGCTATTTCAAAGCAAGTGGTGCTTTGATGTAATTTTTTGAAATTAGCAAGGACTTGCTGGTCCATGGCTGGATGAGAAGAGTTCTATTCCAGGGCAAGAGCTTAACAGTGGTGAAAAAGCATTAATCATTCAAGCCACCCTCCAAGCCTGGCAGCTGAACAGGAACACCGTCATTAAGAAGAGTAATTTTTGTTTGTTTGAGACAGGGTCTCGCTATATAATTCAGGCTGACCTCAAACTCATGGCAATCCTCCTGCCTTAGCCTCTTGAGTACTGGGATTACAGGTGTGTGTGCCACTATGCCTAACTAAGAGGAATGCTTTTATAGGCAAGTTCTTCTCCTGCAAGTGTTTTTGTTTTTTTCCCCTCCACTGGGCCCAAACCCTTCACTTCGTATATCAATTTGATGAAAAACTGCCTGGTCACCTACCCTTTATTGTTTGCCGTACACATCACACTTAACATGGGCTTCAGTAAAAGCCCCTCTAGCATTCCCACTCAGCAGAGTGAGCCTATCTTTCATAGATTTGTGGCCTGGCAATGCTTTTTTCTCTTTAGTAATGAAGATCCTTGTTGTAATCAGGGTTTACAGGGGAAAAGATTTAATACAGGTCACATAATTTACAGGGCTATTGCTATAAAATTTGCCCAAAGAGTCAAATGCAAAAGACTGTGGAAGATTTATGTACTAGAGACCCAAAGAATCCAGCTAAGGGCCTGGATCCCATGGCAATGTCCTGTACGAGTCTAACCAGGGGCTAGAGCTCATGACAAATTCCCATGCAAGTCTGCCCTGCACAGACCGTATAAAGGACCTGCACTGCGAAGGCCCAAAGGTCAGTGGTGGAAGCTAGAAAGTGTGCCAGCGGGGTGAAGGATCTGTGCCAGAAGGCTGAGGGATCTGCTCTGGAGCCAGGAACCAATGCTCAAGGTAAGGACAAGAGCTCCCCGCAAAAGAACCACAGCCATCCTGAGGAACAGTAAGGTCCCAAGCTCCCCTGATGATGAGAACAGCTGAGTTCACATCAGGAAAACCAGCCAGACAAGCTTCTGCAGGAGGACCAACAGCATGCCATCTTATCCCTCCAGTTCCATGCTGCTGTCAACAGTCCTCCCGCTTTCAGCACCATGACGATGCAGTTCAGTTGGGGATTACAGACTGACCATTAGTTAATTCACCACAGTCATATTGGTCTTTTTCCCAAAAAATTAGTCTGGTTTCACTGCAGTTGAACACTTGCTGGGAAGCAAACCCCCAATCTCCATGTATTTGCAAATTCAGCCACAAATTTGTCAACTTTGCTGGGGAGATGGCTCAGTAGAATAAGCACTTCCCTGGCAAGCAAAAGGGTCTGAGTTCAACCCCTGGTTCCACAAAAAAAAAAAAAAAAAAAAAATTGTCAACTTTATTTGCACCAGTCCCCTCCCCATCTATATATGTATGTTCTCTTTTTTAATTGTTCAAACCAGCCCTGGCCGGCTCTGAACATTTGCGGCTGCTCAGCTCCTGCTCCCACAAAGTGGTCCACTAAGTCACCAATGAGGCACTTAGCTTTCTCACATGCCATTGACTCGGATATGTTGTCGCTCTCCAGTTCTTTCTGATTTATCCAAAGTGAGTGTAACTTTTCAGTCTTCAATACTCTGGATTCTTTGTTTCATGGGCCACGATTTCACACCTTTTTCTACATTAATTGGTTTAATCACATTTTCTGCTAAGGATGTTGATAGTATCAACCTAGCCATGTTGTATTCAGCCAATAGGCTGGACAAGGGGTGACCTGCTTCAAATTTTGCAATTGTTTCTTTAACTCTGTTATGGTTCTCAGTTTCCCTCTTAGCTTTACTGCTGGTATCACTAACTTTCTTTGGACCCGTGGTTCTGATACTTTGTGCAAATAAAGTGGAGAAAACATAATAACAAATACTCTGATGCACTAATACAACTGTTAAGTGTTGTCTGAGCAATAGTGGTGCTTAAACAGAAGTATCTAAACGGTATGTGACTCATTCTTGGCTCATACAAGTTTTATGTCTTTTTTTTTTTTTTTTTTTTTTTTTTTTGCCTTTTTAAGACAGGCTCTCACTATGCAGTGCAGGTTGGCCTTGAACTGACTTTATAGCTCAGACTGGTCTCCAACTCCCATCGATCCTCCTCAGCCCCCCAAATGCTGATTACAGGCATGCCCCAACCTGCCCGACCCATACAGTATTTTAAAGACAGATTTTTGACTTGACTATCAAGCAAAATTCAAGGTTGGAGTCATTTGGCAACTGAGGTATTATAAAAAGTCCAAAACATCACTCATATACACTAGGATACTTATTTATTCATTTATTTATTTTTGAGGCAGGGTTTCACTATGTGGTTCAGGCTGACATTTGAATTCACTTTGTAGCCTTGGCTGGCCTAGAACTCAAAGGTTCTGCCTCAGCCTCTGGAGTACTGGGATCATGGGTGTGTGGCCAGCCTACACAATGGCAATACAGAAATAAGCTACCTGTGTGGACAAGGCCTAAAAGCAAACGGTAAAAGTGTTCAAGTAATGCATTATCAGAGGCTGGGGAGATAGTTCAATCCCGAGTTCGCCAAAAAGAAAAAGTAATGCATTATCAAATTTATCAATCTTTTACTAAGTTACATAGACTCAGCAACATTTCCAATTAAGAAAACATCACATCTCATGTTTAAAGGAGGTCACTTCTCCCATGTCCACTAGATGGCACTGGAGTTCAGGCCTGCACCCAATAACTAATAGATTTTTAAATGTGCTTGAGAATAGGGCTCATCTATCTGTTTTTGCTCACATTCTTCCCTCCACTGGGATATCCATTTCTTCTGCAGCCAGCAGGGCTACAAACCTCAGTTTTAAAAATTTGGAACCTCAGACTGGGGGTGGTGGCATGCTCCTGTACTCTGAGCTCTTGGGAGGCTGTAAACAGGAGGATCACTCAAAGTCTAATCCATGCAGTGAGACCCTGTAGACCTTACCCTAAATACAAAAAAAAATCAGAACCTCAGAACCTCTCAGCTCTTCCTTTATATCCTCCTCTTGCCTGCAAAGGTTTTTTACCCTCTGTCCTACATAAATCCTATCGTAGAACCATCACACACTGTTTTTACCTGATATGCACCCTACTATCTTGTGTACATTATATGACGTTGGTAGTGATCAGCTCCTAGTTGGTGCCTGGCTTCTGACAGATGCTGTGTGCCATGTACCAATCCAGAAAGTGTAAGGTAGTGGGTTCAATTCCCAGTACAACAGTTTCTCGTTATTTTGCGGACTCATTGTTTCACAGCTTTTCAAAAATATTAATCTAAATTATTTATCATGGTTTTTCACTATAGTGTAGGATTTTTTTCAGTACATACAGTATATATGTGTTGTTAAAATTATGTAAGTTGGGGCTGGGGAGATAGCTCAGTGGAATAAGTGCTTACCTGGCAAGCCCAAGGGCCTGAGTTCAATCCCCAGTTCCTCCAAAAAACAAGTTTAGAAAATGGTTAAGAGACTGGGCATGGTGGCACATGCCTGTAATCCCAGCTCTTGAGAGGCTGTAAACAGGTGGATCATTATGAGTCTGATCTAGTAGTGAAACTCTGAACACCCTGTAGACCCTTCCCTAAAATACCAAAAAAAAAAAAAAAAAAAAAAAAAAAAAAAAAAAAGTTAAGAACATTAGTTTTAAAAGTGTAGGAAAGGTTTATGAGTGTGGGAAGGGCTTATAAAGCCTTAAATATATATATATTTTAAAATAAATAGGGTTGGGGAGGTAGCTTGGTGGTCTAAGTGCCCGCCTGTCAAGTGCAAGGTCCCAAGTTCGAGCCCCCGTACCAGATGCTGTGCTGGCCCTGGGACCACAGGTGCACCATGCTGGCCACTGAAACCAGGCCTGCTGGCAGTAACCCCAGCACTTGAGAGGCTGAGATAGGAGGATCACTATGAGTCTGAGCTGCATAGCAAGACCCTTCCCCCCCTTCCCCAGCAGAACCACGGATTGAACTCAGGCCCTTGCGCTTGCCAGGCAAGTGCTTATTCTACTGAACTATCTCCCCCACCCCCATAAAAGATTTTTTAAAACAAAATAGGTCTCAAGGGAGCAGGAGGCTGTCTACTGCAGCAGCGGAGCAATGCCTAAATCAAAGGAACTTGTTTCTTCAAGCTCTTCATGCAGTGATTCCGACAGTGACGTTAACAAAGAGTTAAAGAGGAAAAGGCAAATAGCTCCAGAAAAGCCTGTAAAGAAGCCTGGTGGCACTTCAAGAGCGCTGTCGTCTTCTAAGCAGAGCAGCAGCAGCAGCAGAGACGATAACATGCTTCAGATGGGAAAATGAGATATGTCAGCGTCCGGGACTTTAAAGAGAAAGTTTTAACTGATACTAGAAAATATTGGGGCCTGGGGCCTGGCGCCTTGGTGCGGCCGGGCTCCAGTTTAGCGCGCGCAGGCCGAGCCCTCTAAGCGCACCTTCTGCTCACGAGCTTAGACTACTCGAGCTTAGACTACTCGGGCACTTGGGCTACTTGCTGGAAGCTGGGCATATGTGTCCTACCAAAGCTGACGTTTGCCTTAAAACCTTGTTTAGGGACTCAACTGAAATTTTCTCCGAAGCTACAGCATTTTTTGCTTTGTATTTTCTAGGCTGAAGAGGATGCTAAAGGTGATAAAGCCAAGGTGAAGGATGAACCACAGAGAAGATCTGCAAGGTTGTCTGCTAAACCAGCTCCTCCAAAGCCAGAGCCTAGGCCTAAAAAGGCCCCTGCAAAGAGAAGAGAGAGAAGGTACCGAAAGGGAAAAAGGAAAAGCTAGGGCCAGCAGGATGGGAATAACACTGCAGGAAATGGAGATGCCAAAACAGACAGGGCACCAAAAGCTGAAGGTGCTGGAGATGCCAAGTGAAGGGTGTGTACTTTTGGTGACTGTACAGTTCGAAATACTATTCTTTTTCAAGTTTTATAAAAATGCAGAATTTTGTTTTACTTTTTTTTTTTAAGCTATGTGGTTAGCACACAGAACACTTCATTGTTGTTTTGGGGGGGAAGGAGCATATGTCAGCAGTACAATGTCTCCAAAGCTGGATTGATGTGGGGAAGGTACTTTCCTTGCTGGATTTGAGAACTTCCTCTTGGCTCCCAGAAGGGATTCCCTGATGTTGACACATGTGGCCACTTTGGCATAAATGCCTTGTGGTATGGGACAGCTCCCAGTTCATTTTATGTCCTCCTTTCCTCTGCCATCAGCATAGACTTAACTCCCTTAAGCCCAGAGACCTATTGGGATCCGATTCCCAAAAGTGATGTTACTAGTGTGTCAGGCAATCTGGACTTGCCAGTAACAGTGAGATGGTGTCCCACAAGAGCAATTGATTTCTTTTTCTGGATTGTGGATCTTCAGATTGATAATTCTGCCATTTTCATTTCCTGAAAGTCAGGGTGGGCTTGTGAAAAGTTGTTAAACAACACACTAAATGTGAAATGTCAACCCTCACTCTAAACTTTCCCTACTTCAGAGCCTCAAATGATGACTGCATTGGATTTTATAGTGGCTTTCTGATTTTTGGTAATTCATCCAAGAAGGGAGTTTGAATGTTGTTGTATACTGTTAACGATTGTGTGCCCATGTCCTGCCTGAAATACCATGATTGTTTATGAAAAGTATCTTTAATAAAGCTGGATATGGTTTGGCTTGAAAAAAAGAAAAAGAAAATATTGGATGGATCCAGAAGGTGAAATGAAACCAGGAAGAAAAGTTACTTCTTTAAATCCAGAGCAGTGGAGCCAGCAGATTTCTGACACCGATGATGCAGTAAGAAAACTGCAGAATCTGAGCCATAAAAACCCGTACTGTTGTAGTTGTTTTACTCTGTCTTTTTACATTGGCTTTTGCTTTCTAAACGTTGTTTTCCAAGCTGTTGTATATTTGGATTGCAGAACCATTTGTAAGATGGGTATTTTTTTTTTTAATGTGCATTATTAAAAATGTTTTGAGTGAAAAAGAAAATGTTGTTACTTCACTTATTGTGGGGGTATCTGGAATGTTACCTCTGCAATAAGTGAGAGAAAACTATAGTGCCAAAAAAAAAAGAAAAGAAATAAACCATCCCAGATAGGTTAAGTTGCACTGCAGGAACAAACACCCCTAAACCTTAGTAGCTAACACAACACAGGTGGGACTGGCTCAGGGCTCAGCTAGGTACTCCCTGTTCCCAAGGGTTAGTCACTTTTCCTCCTTTCTGAGACAAATGCCTGATGCCCAAAATTAAGGAAAAGTTTATTTAGCCCACAATTTGTGGGGGTTTCAGTTCACAGTCAGCAATGCCAAGGCAGAGTGGCATGGCACAGGGACAACAGTTCCAGGCAGCATAAGACAGCGAAAGGAACAAAAGCAGCAAGTGGGGTGGGAGAAACAAGCCCTTTTGCTCTTATATTGTACACAGGCTCTCAGCGCTACACCCAAGCCATCTCCATGCCCTCCTCTTGCGGAAACTCAGGATGTTTACAAAGTGAGGAATCTGGGCCCCTGCTGTGTTAAACTTCTAAACAAGCTGACCCTGTGTCAGTACACCTCATGAAATTACATTAAGGGATCCATTCCAGACAAAGCAATCATGGTGACTGTAGCAGACAGAAAAAGAGATTTGCAGCTTGAGAATTAGCACTTAAATATTACCTCAAATTGACACTGTTACTCTCAAAACTCATTAGCAGGAATGATGGTAACCACACTGACCCACAGGATATCAGGAAGTACAACTGTATCAAGTGCCTGAGCGATGGGGACAGAAATATTGAACACCAGTGTCTAGTGGACTATCTCAGCTGCATGTGACATGCTAAGAATTCCATTCAGCAATAACAAGGTCAAATCATCACAATCTCTGGGTGATGTTTATGTCTCTCTACCAGTTTTAAATGTGATTCAGAAGATCCTGGTTAAATAAATAAAAGGGTTACAGAAAGCTGGGCATGGTGATCTCATCACTTTAAGAGGCTGGGGCAGGCAGAGCTCAAGTTCAAGCACAGCCTGGCCCAATTTAGCAAGAACATCTCAAACCAAAATAATGGCATAGTTCCTGTCTGGCAAGTGAGGTCCAGGAGTTTGATTCGAAAGGACAGGACAGGACAGGACAGGACAGGACAGGACAGGAAAGGAAAAAGGAAAGGAAAAAGGAAAGGGGAAAGGGGAAAGGAAAGGAAAAAGGAAAGGAAAGGAGGGAAGAAAGAAAGAAAGAAAGAAAGAAAGAAAGAAAGAAAGAAAGAAAGAAAGAAAGAAAGAAAGAGAAAAGAAAAGAAGGAAAGCAGGCTGGGGAGATGGCTCAGTGGAATATGCGCTTTCCTGGCAAGCCCAAGGGCCTGAGTTCAGTCCCGGATTCCACCAAAAAGAAGAAAGAAGGAAAGAAAGAAAGAAGGGAGGGAGGGAAGTAAATTAGATAAGTAAGATATCTAGATAGATAGATAGGCAGGCAGGTAGACAAACAAACATAGACTGACTGACTAGTTGTAGTTCAGTGGGAAGGTCCTGGGTTCAATTCCCAGCACTGCTAATAAAATAAATGAAAAATTTAAAAAAGGGCCAGAGATGTAGCTCAGTAAAAAAGCCCTGGGCTCATTCCTCAGTAAGGAGCCAAATTCACACATCTACCACGTTCACACATGCATGTGGGAAATACTACCAGAAACGGAGCGAGCACATCTGTACATGGGGCAAGGAATGTAGGAGTGGCAGGCAGGCAGAAAAACAAACAAAAAAAAACCTTGCATTTTTTTAGACCAAGCTACTTCAGATTTGGTCCAGAGAGCAGAAACAATCATCTACGGGATGCAGATTTACTTTATCAGTTGATTCTAAGAACAATCAGAAAGAAGCAGTTTCTGGTAGATAAGACTTGCTAGAATATGCAAGAAAAAACACCCAGGCATCTTGGACTGGTTTTCTTTCTCCAAGACTCATCACTGGGGGATGAAAGAATGGATCATTCTTCTTTACAGTCAAAACAGAGTCACAAGAGGATGACACAATTATCACTCTGTGGGTGATCAAGTCCCTTAAGTTACATGGTGTACTATGCCTATATAGTCTGCACACAAGCTCCCATATTCCTTAAATCCCTATACTACTGGTCATATTTAATACAACATAAATGCTATGTGAAAAGTTGCTATACAATATTGTTTAGGAACTAATGAGAAAGAACAAATTTGTACATGATGAGTACAGGATCAATTTACAAGATACTTTTTGAGGGTTAGAGAATGTAACTCAGTAATACAGCACTTAAATCTAGCATGCAGGCAGGTGTGGGGCACACCTGTATAACTGAGGCAGGATCACCACAAGTTTGAGCCAGCTGGGGCTACATAAGCAAGTTTAAGGTCAGTCTGCAATACATAGTGAGATCTTGTCTCAAACAAAAACAAGTCTGCCACATGTAAGGCCACAAGCTAACAAAGAATCTGTGGCAGCTGAATCTCACCATGCAGATTACAGCTACGGAGGGCTGACTATAATCATCTTGACCTAGGCTCAGTCAAGTGGCATGCCCAAATTCTGGGGTTTCTGTTTAAAGAGCTTCAAGGGGCTGGGGAGATGGCTCCATGGAATAAGCGCTTCCCTGGCAAGCACAAGGGCCTGAGTTCAGTCCCCCCCCAAAAAAAAGAGCTTCAAGCTTTTCCTGCTCCAAAGTATTAAGATGTTAAACCTTAGCTCTATAAATTGAGATCTTCCTTACTACTTCATATCAAGGGAAGTCAACATGACACAGAAATATTTGACTTTATTATATTAGAAAAAATAGTTTAAGCCACATGGTGACCATAATACCCATATCCTAAAAGCCTGTATCATTCCACTGTCCCCTTCAGGCCAATATATACAAACACATACAAATTATGTTGGATAAATTTAAAAATGTGAAATGATACACTTGATATTCCATCCTTCTCCTTCTTAGACAACTGCTACACCTCAACTTCTATGTAGACAGAGGAGCTCTCAGGAGAGACTTAACAACCAAAGCAGCCATAAGGCACCCAGGTCCA
>PVKA01054527.1:0-10733 GCA_004027165.1 Ctenomys sociabilis
AATGGAGGGAGGGAGAGGAGAAGAGGGAGGGAGGGAGGGAGGGGGAGAGAAAGGGAGAGGGAGGTAGAGGAGAGAGGGAGAGATGGAGGGGAGGAGGGAGAAAGAGGGAAAGGAGAGAGGGAGGGAGGGAGAGACAGAGACGGAGGTGGGGAATCGTTGGCTCTGTGTGATCCCATGACATGGGTGGCTCACACTACTCGCATTGCAAGACGTCATGCGTTGATCAAGTTAAAATAGATTAGAATAGTTTACGCATCTTGCAGAACCTTCATGGAACAAGCGACTCACAATCCAGGCATTGGAGAGGGTCCAAGAGATGGGGAGGAGGAGAAGCAGATAAAGAGAGTTGAGCCGTCCCCAGCCCTTGTGGGAGAGTGCAGCAGGCACAGGCCGCACGCTGCTTGCCGGTGCCACTTGGCTGCAGGCCCTGGGATGTGAGGACAGAGTTGTGGGCAGCGTGCACTTCACGTCCTCGGTTCCTTTCTCAAATTTGCTTCCATTTATGTGCGAAAGTACCTGAGTGAAGCATGTATCCACGAGCGGCACCTGCACAGATCGGATCTGCCCCATGGACACACCGGTCGGGCCACTACCCGAATTAAGAGACAGCATGTGGCTACGGCCTGAGGGCCACAGCCTCGCTCCATCCCCACTGTGTGTCGCCATGCCCCGTGTCCCGGGAGGCGGCAGGGGGCCTGAGCCTGGAGTCTGGGCCGATCCACTTGCGGTTTGCACCCGGCACGGCTTGCTCGCCGCGGCGTATGCTGTCCCGCCGCACTGCGGAAGGCCTGCCATTCTCTGGTGGGTGGCAGCTGGCATGTGGCCCACCATGGTGTCATTATGGGCTCAGGACAGCTGAGGACCTGGCCACTCTAACTGGCTGCCTCTGGCGCACAGTCCTGCCCATCTCAGGTGAGCGGCACGGAGAGCAGCTGAGCCAGGGAACGCGCAGAGCTGGGCACAGAGAGCCCCAGGGGCCCCTGGTGCTGCCCGCCACTCACAGTGGCATTTTCGTCCCCTTCCTCCCTTCCCGGTTTCCTGCTCTTTTCCTATTTCAGTGTGTGCTCCTTCTCCCCCTCTTTCTCTTCCCATTATTTATAACTGTGCTCCTTCCGGGGACTATCTCTGCTATGCTCAGTTTTATTTTCATTTTCGTGCCAGTGTTCTCCCCTGGCTACTCGGATAGAGTCCTCTGTGAAGTGCCTTTTCAAGTTGGACTGTGTTAGAGTTCTCTGCAACCTTTCTGACACACGTATGAATTTTCCGTGTCTTCTAAGCCCAGGTCCCTTGTGAGACACACGAAAAGCAGCCAGATGTTTTCCAAGATGTTACCTAACTCGTGGTTTGAATTTTCACTTCTTAAATTGTGAATTTTGTGAACAGAAATTCTTAATCCTAGTAGAGAAATGTTTGTTTTGTCCGTTCTGGTATCACAGTTTGCATTCTGTTTGAGACATCTTCGTATAACCCCAAGGCCGTTAAGGTTCTTTACATTTCCTGGCTAATCTTCAACCCATCTGGAATTTGTTTTTGTGTATGGTATGCAGTAAGGGTCCAAATGTATTTGTAAAACTGACATGCCATTAATTTTGTGGCATTTGTTGAAGGTTTTTCAGTTTTCCTGTTCCACCATCATCTTGGGATTCATTTTTTTTTTTCGTAACTTCATATTTTCAAAATACTTACTAGTATTTTGATTATGATTGTGTTAAACCCATTAGTGAAATCACAGGTGATATCCAGTCCCTGGACCCATGTATGCAGAATGCTCCTTTATTTGTTTAGCTATTCTGCTTTTCTTTAAAATTCCCAACTTGATTATTTTTAAACATTTTTATTAACTTTAATGAGAAAGAAATAGCAATGAGACAGTTTCAAAACAGGTTAGTAGGACAGTTACAATAATCAATACATTGCATATTGTTGTCTTCATAGTACTTATTCAGAGATGCACCCATGCTATCTTGTCTAAACACTATTAGTACAAATCTTTCTTCTCACTGAACTAAGAGAAAGTAGGTGTGTATCTATTTTCACTATTTTGTATATGCAGATATATATATTTTTTTACTATAAAATGGTCCTTCATTTATATCTCCCTTTTCTTTGTTGTTGCTTTGTTTTGTCAGAGACGGCTGTTCCATTGCTGTTCAAATACTGTAGGCGCATGAATTCAGCAAAATAACCAATGTATCCAGTAGTCCATAATAGTGGTGGGTTGTCTGTAGGACTGGCAGTGTCAGAAGCTGTTGCCTTGAGCCTTTCACAGCTCAGCATGTTAATATGGCTTTACTTTTTGTACCTCATGGTCATGCTTTTCTCAGTACCTGCTTGATGTCTCTTTAACCTGCTGCATTTTATACCGTACCACATGTCATAGCCCATCTGGTTGTGGCTGGGTGAGGGGACTGTGGCACACACTGGCGCGTGGGCTTCTGCCAGCGGACTCACAAATGTGGCCGTCCTGGTCGCTGTCAGAGCCCACCTTTCCAGTCATGCTCGCTATCCCTGTCCAGTCCTCACATGTTGTCATTCCTCAGAATGCTGGGGATGACCTCAGAGGGCACTGTTCAGATGCATGTGTTCTCATTCCTGAGGGCAGGGAGGCTCGCTGGCAGATTTCACAGCGACAGTAATGCTTTCGGTAGGCTTCACTATGGGTCCACTTCATCGGATTAAGGGAGCTTCTTTTCATTCCCAGTGAGTTTTGATGCTGTATTGCATTTTATAGCATATTTTATCTGTATATATTAAGCAAAGTTTTTACATCATGAGTTTTACAATTTACTTTACTTAAATGTACTTTGTTGTTGCAGGGTCTCCCTATGCAGCTTGCACCCCTCGCAATCCTCTTGCTTTCAGCCTCCCCAGCGCTGGGATTACAGGTGTGCGCCACCACATCCGACCCTGGGACAGCCTGCCCTGGGGGCAGGGCTGGCGTGGCACGTGGTGCCCGGGATCGAACCACAGCCCCTATGCTTGCCTACGCTTGCCTCAGCGGGTGCTTCAGTCTGCTAAGCTATCTCATCAACCCTTAGTAATAGCTTACTTTTCAATGGTAAACCAAACTTGCTTTTAAGAATAAATCACATCTTAGTTTGATGGATTGTAGATTTCATATATCAGCTGATTTGATTTTTCTAAAATTTTGTTTACCAATTTTACATAAAAATCATCACCTATCCTTTTCCTTTTGTAATCTTTCTATCAGATTTTGCCATTATGATTTTGCTGATCTCAAAAAAATATTGTGCTGTATTCTCAGGGTTTTTATGGTCCAGACTCGTTTGTAGGAGTACTTTTTTCCTTCTTAAATGTTTAGAAAATTTTCTCAGTGAACCAATATACCTGGATGAGTGTGTGTTTGTGCATGCATGTGACAGACATAAGACTCTTCACATTTAAAGTTTATTTGTGTCTCCCTTTTGGTAAAAATGTTTTTCAAGGAATTTATTCTTTTAAGTAACATTTTAAATTTACTGGGTTAAGAATTATATACACTGTTTCTTGAATTTTTTTCAGTGTCTATATAAGATCTCTCATGACACTCTTTTTTTACTCTTAATTTTGGTAATATTTCCATTTCATTTCTATTACTATCTTATTCTTCTCAGTGACTTAATCAATTTTATTAATCTTATGAGAAAAACCAGCTTTTAAAAGTATCTGCAGTCTACTTGTTTTTATATTTCATTGACTTCTGCTCTGAACTCCTTAAGATTTCTCTTTTAGTTTTGTTGGATTTAAGAGACCCCGGCTTTCAAGTCCTCGGGACATTTAGGGTTATTTTGTCGTTGGCTTCCATGTTTTCATGTGGTGACCAGCACTAATGACAAATTTCCTCTTGCGTCCTCTTTTCCCCTCACCTCAGGAGTTTTTAGGTTGTATTTGCATTATCCTTTTGTGGATCGTTTCCTTGATTCATCAGTTTTCTTTAAGTGCATTATTTCATTCCAATGTTTCTAAGTTCAATCAGATCAATACTTCTCATTGATCTAATCTGTTTTCATCCTAGCTGTACCAGACGATCTTCATGCTTTTAATGGGTTGACATCTGTTGAGATGTATGTTCTGCTACTGCAGAGTTGCACCTTCGGTTTATTTTAAAATTTATATTTTTCGATTGCTGCTTGGTGAACACTCGTTCACTCTAGGTGACACTGAAGGCCGTCTGTGCCCCCTGACTTACCACACCGACTTCCTAGAGAAGGGACCAGGACACTCCTGGGGTGCGGAGGCCGGGAGTGCTGGGCCGCACCTCCACACGGGCCTCCCCGACGACAGACGCCTGCCCGCTGCGCAGAAGAGTTCAGCTCCTTGGAGGTGTGCCTGCTTTCCTCGCAGGTGCCAAGGCCTCCCTGCATTCCCAACCCTCTCCTGAGCTTTGGTCTGGGAGGCTTTCACTGTCTGTCACCAGCGTAGCACCCGGGAATCTTGTGCTGGTCTCAAGCCCCCCCCAACCCCCTCCGTAGGTCACACTGTACTCAAGTCCAGGAGGGTCACAGCTCACTCGGTAACTGCCTTCGAGTCGCACACCAGCGAGGTGAGGACAGAGCCACAAGGATGGCACAGAGGCCCCACAAACAAGCCCAAGCTATTTCCCCAAGTGTGCCATGGTCACCTGGCAGGGTCTGGTTCTGAACAAAGAACTGAGAATTGAGCAAGGCTCCCAGGGGCAGCAGCAGGAGCTGTGGTTGAGTTGAAAGACAAAGAGAAGACCCACTGCACAGCGCAGAGCTGCGGGAGCTCAGCTCAGGCTGTGGGGCTCAGGGCGAGGGTTCCAGCCCTGCGTGGAGGAGCTGCAGCATTCTCTTGCTCTCAGGCTGGTTGGACCTGTTGAACCCTCTGGAGGAACTGACCGGATCCCTGAAGCCTGCAGTGGGTGACCTGGTGACGGGGGTGGGGTTACCACGGGATGCAGAGGCTGACTGCGCAGGCCTGTACCTGGGGCGTAGCCCCGAGGTGACCGGGTGACCTCTGCCCGTAGTTTAGACCTGCATGCTTTGGCCCTGGGCTCAGGTTTGACTGAGGTGGGTCCTTCCCAGGAAGGGCTCCGGGCAGCCCTCCTCCCTCCCTCCCTGCTTCCTAGCCATTTCCTTGGTTACGAAAGGCTTCATCCCACTGACCTCATAGGGCTCTGCACCTCTCTCCCTTCTCCATCCTTTCCTGCACTGCCTCCAACCTCAGCAAGGCCAGGCAACCTGGCCCCTGGCGCCCGGCACAGCCCTGCCACTCTTAACAGACTGCTTCTGAGGAGAGCACTTGCTTCTCGCCCAGGCCTTCCCTGTGCCCCTTCTCTGAGATCCTGCCCCATTTTATCCCCACCACCCTGGAGTCCGTGGACACACAGGTTCCACGCTGTGACCATCCCTCCCTGCCTTCCTGAACTGACAACTCCTGGATCACAGAGCCATCGTGGCCGCTTCTGTGTCAGAGCCAGTTCCTCATGTAGATTTGCACAGCTCACCCTGACCCTGAATGTGAACCGAGTCTCTGAGTCTGGCACTTGCGGCTTCTTGGATGTGTGCCCTTCTTACACAACCTCTTCGAGCACAATGAGTGCAATGATGGCCAGGACTTCTCAGTGTGACATTTTGTGAGTGAACTGAAAAGAGGACTAATTAACAAAGCTGTTGGTGTGCTGGAGAGATAGCTCGGCAGCATAAGTGCCTGCCTGGCAAGTGCAAGGTCCCGAGTTCAATCCCAGCAATGCATGCCTGTAATCTCAGCACAGAGGAGGCTGAGACAGAGGATCACTATGAGTACAAACTAGGTAGTGAGACTCTGTATTAAAAAAGCTGTTATCTCAGGGTAGAGATAAATAAGAGTAAGCCACCTCCCTTTGGAAGTTCACAGTAAGTCTTATAAATCTATCTTCTGCCATCAGGACTGTGGTCCAGGGTGCTCTGGGCACCCCCGGAGGGCTTGAGATCCTGACAGAGGAGTCCAGAGCCCAGCTCTGTGCTCGCTGACTTACAAGTAGCTGCTCACCTGGGGCTGTTACTCCCAAGTGACCTTGTGTACCTCAGTGGCCTGGCAGGAAGGGGGATTCTAGTCTGACCCCCCTGTCTGGCTGTGGTGGAGGTGACCGGCACACACTGGTTGCTAAGGGGAGCAGAGCCCCGGCCAGGCAGCGGGGACCACAGTGGTGGTCTCGCTCACAGCCGCCTCCCTGAGTTTCCCACAGCAGCGCCAGAGGCTCTGCGGTGTCCTCCTGCCCTCCGACCTTCCCATCTCCAGCTGAGCACAGCCCCTCACTGAGGGACACCCCAGGAAGTCTGCTCAAGCAGCTTTTGTTGATCTACCCAGGCAGACTTTAATCTTGGTTTGTTCATTGATTAACTGATTCACTCAACAAATGTTTATATAGAAAGTACCTCACTCAATAACTGCATCCTGAGCTCCTGACCTGCGGGCTGGGCCTTTCTAATGAGATAATGGCATTTAAAAGGCGCTGCTGTCTTGTACTTCACCACCCACCTATTAAATTCTGCACTGTGACAGGCATTGGAAGACATGGACAAGAGTGCTCACCCTGCAGGGCTCGAAGCCCAGCGCAGGACAAACGGTTTTCAAGGTGGATCAGTAAAAGTCAAAGTTGTGCTCTTCATGGGTCCTTTTTCAGTTTTCATTTGTGGTGCTGAGATTGAACTCAGGTCCTCACTCATGTTAGGAAAGTGCTCCAGCTCTGAGTTGCACTGCCAGCCCAAGGGCTTTGCTTCACTGCACAAATGCATACAGCAGGAGCTGAGTAGACGGGCTGTCGGTATTGGAAGGCTGTTCCTGGGCCAAGCACCTGGCACCTGCGATCTGAAGGAAAGGCCTACCTGGTTTATAGCTCCCTGTGGGTCTAGTCCATGGTCAGCCGGGTGCAATACAGACACAGAAAAGCAGAGGGACCCAGCCAGGAGCTCTGCTCACCGCATGGCAGCCAGGAAGGAGAAAGGGAGAGAAGGAGGGGAAGAAAGAGGAGAGGAAGGCAGGGGACCCAGGGACAAGAACATTCCCTTCCAGGTCCCACCCAGGTGCACCTGCGCCACCGGCCCACTGCCAGGGCTATAGTGAGACAGGAACTCTGCAGGGCTTAACGCCCCACTGGTATAGGGTGCCAGGCTCCAGTCAGCTCTCTGGGGTCCAGCCCTGAGCGCAGGACACTGCAGGGACATTTCTGATCTAAAACAAAAGACCCATCCCTCTTTGGGCTCTTCTGCAAGCACACGTGTGTGCTCCCAGCATTTGCCAGTGGGTACCCCAGGTAGTCTCTCCTTAGGGAATGTATAGGCTGCAGTTTCATGGGGCAAGAAGGGGTCCTTCCCCACAGATTGGGAACGCTGCATGAATCAAGCCTGCCCTGGCACCCCCTGCTGGAGCCAGATGCTGGCATCTCTGCAGGAGGCTTCTTCCGTCCAGCATTCTCTGCACCTCTATCACCCTGGACACTTTTCCTGTGATGTAGAAACAACCCAGAAGCAAAATTCTACCTCAGGACTAAATTCTGCAGGTGACTGAATTCCTGCCTAGCAAGGGCTGGTTGTGGGGCTCCTCTGCATTGAATGTGCTTACGTTAGGTCTAAAAAGGTCACATCTTCATGAACAGCCATGCAGCCTTGGTAAATCTTCTACTTGGGTAAAAATATGTGCACACATGTGAAAGTTGAATGATCTACGCCTGTACTGCTGAAGTTCCTAATATTCTGCTTCCTCATTACCTAGCAGATAAATGCCAAGAGCCACGTAGCATGCCAAGATACAGCTCATAACACTCAAGCCTAATTGTTAAAAAGGATTTTCTATCTTTTCCTGAAAATGCAAGCAGCGCTCTCAGTTAGCCACGGTTACATCTGATTGGGTGACCACCAAGCCGCAAGTCACCTGTCCTTGCTTATCCTGTCTTTCATATCAAATGTGCGCAATTGTCGGGCTGAGGGAGAAAGGGGGGAGGGGAAAGGGAGGGAGGCAAAGGGAGAGAGAGAAATAGAAACACACAGAGAGAAGGCAGTCTTCCTACCATATCCATAATGGATTTCTCTTCTAGTCCAATTTAGAGTTGAGAGCAAATGTAAGAAGTTCAGCAAAATGGGGGCTTCCAGGAATCATGGCATGCCAGAAGGTGCATTAACTTAAGTGGTCCACATTAACACAGCGAGGAGGAGCATGGTGGTCTTCAGGATGCAGCACCAGAGCACATCTGTTGTCAGCTATAAGAGAAACCAAGACAGCTCCGGAGTGGAGGGCCTGGCCGCAGACCTTCGTTTTCTTCTTTTGATGATTGCCTAAGGTCTGGCTCTGCTGATTTCCCAACTTGGAAAACCTTCATGGCGGTAGGACTGAGTCCATGCTTGGCAGAGGCCCAGGGTTGTGTGAAAAGGCGAGGCAGAAGCGGAACGAGGACTTCCACCAATCACTGTGAGGCAAAGGACTGAGGGCTTCATGTGTCCCCTGTGTACTTGGCTGCTGGGCTCCTTCAGACAGCGAGCGACACCACCTTCAGAGCCGCTGTGGTGGCCGGTACCACCTGCTAGCGACCAGCAGCCAGGTGTCCTTCACACCTTTTATTCCAAAGCTGTGCTGGCATGCGTTAGGGGCTTGCAGCGCTGTCTAACCCACCAGAGGAGCAGCTGCTGGGGGGACTTGGGCAACAGGAAGAGACCATGTGGGATGGGGGAGAGAGGGAAGGACAGAGGACACACAGAGAGAGAGCGAGCACAGGATGAGCGCAGGAGGGGCCGCACCCAGGTCATCGCAGCAGGGGGCGCCCTGGAGCCCGAGGCGCTGAGTCTGGGGCCCACTGCTCCCCACACCCGGAGAAGCTAAGCGCAGGGCAAGCAGGCAGCGGAGAAGGCCTACACCGCGTATAATTCCACACGGAGTCACCTCAGGAAGAACGGGTGCAGTCACGTTCTGCGGGTGCGACTGCGCAGACGTCACCGAGCAGGTGGACGGCAGAAGCCGTGACGTGCAAGATGAGTACTGAAGAACGAAGCTGCATCGCGTCCACGGCCCGGCTGCCCACGGTGCAGGTGACCACTGTGCATGCAGGGACTATAAAGAAAACGTGGCAAAGAGAAAAGAGAAAAGAAGACCCACGTAACATAGGCGGTGGAGCTCAGTAACGCAGTGGCAAAATTCAAATATGCAAAGGTCATTTAGAAGTGAGATATAAGTGAGAAGTATAAAAATCTTAATAAAACTTTAAAAGGAGAAAACTTACTTTAAAAATTCAGAGGATTTAAGAGAACATGGAACATTTAGATGATAGAGAAGTTTGTAATAGTTTCCTAAAGAAAAGGTAATAAAATAAAGAGTAATTCTTATAATTCATTTCATATTTGTGAAGTACAAAAGTTTAGAGATTTGAATGCACATTGAGAGGCACTTCTCCCTCCCCAAATGCACGGAATTAAAAGGTGAATCACATTCCCATGGTACTCTCTTTTTAAAGAGACCAAGAAAATGTTCTTTGGACTTCTAAGCGAATAGATCAGTCAATTCTTAAAGGGAAGAAAGATCAGATTGCCTTGGGCCTTTCCAACAGTGATGTGAACGGCATTTTTGACACAGGGAAGAAAATATAAGGGAGCCCAATATTTGGTGTTTAGGTGAATAACAGCTAAAAGCACCAGCAGCAGTCGTCCATGGGCTGTGGCTTCTCAGGGAATGCTGTTCTCCCCAGCCCCCCTCAGCAATGTTCTCAAAAAAGAGCTCCAGGTACCAAGTCCGAGGAAGGACAGGGGAAGCAGATGCCAGAGAAGTCCCCTAAAATGCCACTGGCATTCTGGAAAGACACCACTCCTGCCTCCCGCAGCTAGAGATGGGCCCCAAGGTGCTGCGAAGGCACATCGAGTCCCAAACACACAGAAGCAGTGACCACAGTCATCGGCTGAAGGCCAGCACCACTGGAGAGACAGTGGTCTTGTGTAGGAAGGCGCGGAGCTGTGGCCTTTGTGGACAAGCACAGAAGTCACATCATGAGTGCCTGTCCCTAGAAGGGGCTGTCCCCTAATGAACAGCTTGAAAGGTGATTCAAGCGGACTCAGGTCCTCACAGAGTTTTCAGTACCTTTAAGACATCCTGCCTGAGTCCTTACTGCTCTTACACCCCAGGAGGCCTCAGAGCTGGGTGAGGCTGAGGTCTTGGTGTCTTTCTCATCTCTGTGACACGGCCCTCAGCACCTGCAGGCCAAGAGCCTTGTGTCGGTCAGTCTGTACAACAGCTCGGCTGGCTCTGTGGGGCCCTGGTGGAGGAGAGCCACTCAGAGCACGGAGAGAGGAGGCAGAGAGTAGAATGCAGGAGGGAGACTGGAGAGACTCGAGGCCTCGCCCTGCGCCCTCGGAAGCCAGCCGCAGGCCCGTGAGGTGGCCCTCCTCTCTTGCGGGTCTTTCTTTTTTTATTAATTTGTTTCAAACTTTACTCCCAGGCTTCTCTAGCTTAATTGGCGGCAAAGAATGAATTGTATGTAAGCAAAACGGAAGAGCTGCTGTGTTGGCATGAGCTTAAAAAATATTAGAGATCTAGATTTTATCAGACCCATAAACAAAAACAATTTTAGAAAGCAGTCATAGATAGAAGCTCCCAGTAATCTTTTTCAAGTTTGATCTTTTTCAGAAGCTGACTTCGCTCAGTTCGCCTCACTCTTGGAAGCCTCATCAGTACTCCTTACGAGATCCAGAACCTCAGCACCACCCTCCTCTCCAGGGGCGCGCGGTGCCCTTCCATCCACAGACTGTTAGGGC
>PVKA01054529.1:0-10729 GCA_004027165.1 Ctenomys sociabilis
TAATTATTGAATCTTTGATATAATTCAGCTATAAAAAAACCTGTAAATATAATTTCATGTATGCACCTTGTACAGTACCAAAATGTTATGAAAACAGTTTGCAATGTATTAATTCATCGACTCTGTATGGTTAAGGTGTCTTGAAACTGTCTGATTGACATTTGTATTTTAATAAAATAAAAATAAATGGAAAAAAATTAATTGTATTTATCAATAGAGTGTTTGGATTTCATAGCACTGATGGTAGTTATTGAGAGTTTTTCTTACAGAAAGTCAGATAAAGTTTCATGAGGACACTGTTCTATTCATTTTTGTGTATCAATAAAAAGCACAGCGTCTCACACCAATAAATGTTGTTGCACAAATAACAGACCTTATTACTGTATATGTTTGGATAAACCTATCCAACAAAATTTCTAGAAATAAACTACCTACAGTGTATTCTTGACATAATGTGGGTAAGGCTGTAACAGAGATATGATAATCTTGCCTACAATCACCAGAATAAAGAATCCCACTATAACAATTGTAATTCTTAAGGAAAATGACTTTGGCATACTTAAAATCAGGATAATTGTTCATTTTGAGCAGTAAAGCATGAGTTCTGATAACCCTACTCAGCTTTTATCCTCTCACCTCTTATTATTTAAGGCTTTTAGTGGCATGATCAAGCCTGTGTTTTTAGAAAGCTCTTGCATGGGGGATGTGG
This sequence comes from Ctenomys sociabilis, assembly GCA_004027165.1. Classification (NCBI taxonomy): domain Eukaryota; kingdom Metazoa; phylum Chordata; class Mammalia; order Rodentia; family Ctenomyidae; genus Ctenomys; species Ctenomys sociabilis. The sequence continues at coordinate 710 of PVKA01054529.1, forward strand.
AGGGCTGATTACAGGAGGGAGAAAATGGGAACTGGGGTTGGTGGAGAAGATGCTTAGTGCTGTGGGGTGGGGGTGTAGGAGGCCTGAACCAGGGCTGCTACCAAGAGTGGGAGGCAGGGCAGATACTAGAAGAAGATTGAGGAGGCTGAATGTAGTTCTATTTATAGAGAAATGTTGGCAAATGATAGTATGCATTTTGAGAGGGTTAAGGAACTGTCTGGACTGTCTCTAACATAGTGTTGGCAAACCTATGGCATACACATTACTGTGTTAAGAGAAAAAATATTGATGTAATTTTTTCTTCCAAACTAAAACCCCAATATGCAGGTTTCATTGCAGTGTTGGCATTTTGTGATAAATGGGCTTTTAGTTTCAGTTTGGGCACTTCGTGATTACTGCTCCAAGATTTATACTGGGATACAAATTTTAATAAGAAATTCAGCAGCAATACCTTTTTTTTTTTGTATTTTAGGAAAGGTCTACAGAGTGTTTAGGGTCTCACTACTAGATGGGATTCACAGTGAACCATCTATTTACATCCTCCTAAGGGCTGGGATTACAGGTGTGTACCATCACACCCAATTTCAATTGCCATCTTTGGGAGCCCCGGGGGTGGTCCTGGCATGGCAGGGCCTGGGGACTGAACCCTGGTCCCTGAGTCTGCCTGAGCAGGTGCTTGAATCCACTGAGCTATTTGGCCGGCACTCCAAATCCTTGTTGTACAAGTTTGGATAAAAATAATGATTTCAGTCTGTAGCACCTTTAATTCTCTGTACCAGGAGATATCCAAAGGGAGAGGTCTAGCAGACATTTACAAATCACAATCCATTAACAATTCATTCTCCTCCTATCAGTGTGCAAGGATTTATAATGATTTGTAAGAATTAGGTTCTACATATTGTACAGTGCTGAATATTTTGATGTCCTTCAGGCATCTGTATTTTATTGGCTAATATTCTAAGGAATATTATTTTGTGTTTGGTGTTTATTTTTGAGGGGTATTTGAAGACAATATTATAAGGCAGAGTTGGAGACAGTGTGACCTGCTTTGCCTTTTAGGAAATTCTGACTGCACTTTTCCTCAGTCTCCAAGACAGCCTTGTGAGTGGTGATTTCCAAGAATTATAAGGCACTTAAGTACTTAAGCACTTGGTAAGTAAGATCCTATATGAGCAATCAGTTGAAGAAGCAAATAAGATTCACAGGGGAGCATTAATCATCTCTGTGTCTAATGGGTCTTCCCCAGGCCATGGCCACACGAGCATGGAATTTTAAGTAGGCTTTATTTTTATAGAATCACAAAAGGACAAGCATATATTTTGTTTAAAAACTAAATAATTTCTGGCAACACTTTCTTTCTGTTTTTCTTTTTGGCAGAACCAAGGATTGAACTCAGACTCTTATGCTCCCCAAGGAAGACTTATTCTACTGAGCCATCTCCCTGGCCCCAGGCTTCTATGTGAAGGTGAAATTGAGCCCCAAAGTCCCCAGACACTTGTTCGTAGGGCTATGGAGCTTTCTTTAAATCACCAGCATTTGCTACAGTACCTATGGAGCTCACCTAGGCCCAAGAGGTTCCAAAGGGAACCTAAAAAGTTCTTGCAGTTCAGATGCTTCTTCTCAAAAGTGTTTATGTGTTTCAGTCACACTTGGCTTTCCTAAGTTGACTTCGGCCAGCATTTCACATTTTCTAATTGAATAAATTATAAAGCCTGATTTCTTTCTTTACGATTTGTGGTGATTTCACTTTCTTTGATATAAGGAGTGAAAACATATTCGCAGATGTTAAGAGTTACCTTTGTTTCATCTCCTGAAGTGTGGCTTACTTCAAAAATGGAGAGGCTGTAATATACTCATGCCTTTCTTTGGAGAAATCCACCAGGGAGACTGTTTCCTCCTTTCCACACAATGACAGAAATGTGGAGAATTGTTAATACAAGTTGGCAGCATAGAAATTCTGAAAATGACTTGAAAGGAGAATTTGCATGGGACACCGCCACCCAAACTCACTCCAGGTGTGGCCACTTTCCCTGGCTCCTTCACTGCAAGGGGAAGGTCACAAGGCTCTGCCATGATTCTTAGGAGACATCTGGAAAAGAGGGTACCACTGCTTTCTTAGAGGGTATCTTTTTGTCTGGAGAGTAGTATCAATTAGTGTACTGTATTGTTTTCCAATTCCTAAATTTGGAAGGGAACTAGTGAAACATATAGCCTAAGTTGAGTAAGGCAGCCACAATTTGATTTTATCACCACAACCTTCTCTTTCCTGATCTGTTATATGTAGAAGAATTTATTCCAGACATGGTATTGTGTGCTGATGTGCTTTTATATCTCCAAAGCAAAACCTACTTTAGGCTAATGCATCTAAAAGAACTGGGTGGATTGGAAATGTTATTTGGGAAGCCCTAGAAAAGATTTCTTTAGGGCATGCCTGTAAGTCACACTCAAAAGCCTGAGAACATTGACATGACAGTCAAAGAAAACACATTTTTCATGACCACTATGATCTTTGGAATACTAAAAAAATTACCTACCCATTTTAAATTTATGTCAAATCTGTGATCACATGAGTAATCCATCCTACTTGAGGACAAACGATGATGATGATGGTAATGATGATTATGCTAATAGTCATCATCATCATAATAATAATAGCTGCCATTACTAAGCAATTACTACGCACAAGGCATTATATGAAGCTCTTTGCATGCATTTTTCCTATTTATCCTTGTAACAATACTGAGGAATATGTAGGTAATTATCCCTGTTGTAGAGATGAGAAAGTGAGGCCCAGAAAGGTTGAAGCAATGTGCCCAAGGTCCCATAACTAGTTAGTAGCATGAACGGTGTTCAAAAGTGGGTCAATCTGGGTTAGAGGTATAACTCAGTGGTAGAGCATGCACTCATCATGTGGGACATACTGGCTTCCATCTTCATAGTCCTCAGGATACAAACAAAACCAAAAACCAAAGCAATTTATGGTCAACCTGATTCTATGACTTGTGAATTTAACGGCTAAATTGTATTTCTTATATACTACATACAGAAACACCTAAGACATAGGCAATACTCAGATGACTTCAATGAAGACTTACTGGGTGCCTATTAAGCACCAGGAGCCTGAGTTGATTATAGGAAAACAATCTGTGTTCTTACTCCTTTTTATTTTTATTTTTATTTTTTTTGCAATTTAGGGAAGGGACTACAGGATGTTCAGGGTGTCACTACTAGATTGATCTCATAGTGATCTGCCTATTTACAGCCTCATAAGAGCTAGGATTACAGGCCCACGCTACCTCACTCAATCACAATTGCCATCTGCTTTAGGGTGCCCTGGGGTGGGGCCAGCACGACAAGCCCAGGTACTGAACCCCTGGCCCCTGCGCCTGCTTGCAGGTGCTTTAATCCACTGAGCTATTTAGTTGGCCCCAGTCTCTTCACTCCTTCCCTCAATCTTAATAAATTAAGAAACACACAAAAATATATACATTTTAATGTAAATAAATTACTCAGCAAATTTGAAACCACAACATTAAATTCCTAAAATAATTAAATATTGTTAGGTTATCAGGAGATTATATGGACCAGTTGTGCTCAAACTTGCAGCACTTCAGTCTCTTGGAGGGTCTGTTAAAATACAGGCTGCAGGGCATCAATTCCAGAGTTCCTGATTCAGTAGGCTTGAAGGTCCTAAGAATTTATTTCTAATAAGCTCACAGGTGAGCTATGCTGATCATAGGAGAATAGTTTGAGAAATACTGATCGAGCTGTGGGAATGCTGTGTGGAAAACATATCTGTGAAAGGCAGCTAGTCATTTGCCTTGTGCCTAACATGTACTGCGTTCATTTATTGATTCATTCTGCCCATGTATTGAACACATGCTATACGGTGGGTACTAGGTTCCAGTGGTGAAGAAAACAGCATGATTCTTATTGTCACAGAAGTTATGTGCCTGTATCAGGCATATTCCCATGCCTAGGACAAAATGCTTGACATGTGTATCTCAGCAGAGGAGAGGTTTGTTTGGCTCATAGTTTTGGAGAGTTTATTTCGTGGGAACCTGGATCCAAGCCAGGAACATCATGCCAGAAGGGCATGGCACTGGGGAACTGCTTGGCTCATGAGAGCAGGGCAGAGATAGAAAAAGGAGGAGCTGGAGACCAGAAAACTTCAAGTTACTCCCTAGACTCCTTTGGACTAGGCCTCACCTCCAAAGAGCACATCCAGAAATAAACTGATCAATGAGCGACTCCACTGATGAGTGTATTGGGCCCATGACCCTGTCACCTTCTGAAGGCTCCACCTTCAAATGAGGGACATTTTAAATCTAAGCTGCAACAAGTGCATACCATGAAACTAGGAACATTTGAGATAAAAGTAAAAATATTTATTAGTAGAAATTTCTTTCTTTTTTTTGTTTGGCAGAACTGGGGATTGAACTCAGGCCCTTGTACTTCTCAGGGAAGCACTTATTCTACTCAACTATCTCCCTAGCTCCTAGTAAAAATTTCTGTGTACTGCATAGTGAGACCCTGTCTCAAAATGACAAAAAAAATTTCTGTGTATTTTCCCACATGAATAGATCATGTTCTATACTCCTGATTTCATGATCAAACAAATGTTAAATACCTGTGTACTTTATTATAAGTAATCTATGTTTCAGAGCAAATTTATACAAAAATAAATTATAAAGCAGATCTACTGAGACAGTATCAATCTATAATGAAATAAGTCATCTACAAATTCTGTCCTTTAATCTTTTTGAAAGACTCCATTAGTCTATTCATTCATTTTTTATTTATTTTATTTTATTTTTTATTTTTATGTTTTGCAGAACTGGGTATTGAACTCAGGCCCTTGCACTTGCCAAGGAAGTGCTTATTCCACTGAGCCATCTCCCTGGCCCTTCATTTATTTTTCTTTTTCACATTTGGTTTCTTTTCCAAAATACATTTATACTACTTTATACTGTTTATTTCTAATTCTCTACTATGATAATAAAAAATAAGCTTAGTCAAAAAAATGGAACTTAAAGTCCTTATGCTTAGAATTATGATGGTACATTCCAGACATGTTTTGGTTTGTGTATATGTGTTACACACACACACATACACATACACAAACACACAGACACACACACACACACACACACGCACACACAGACATGACCACCAAAAGTGAAAAACGCACTTTCATGTGATTTTATTTACAATACAAGTAGAGTCAAAGAAGAGTGAGATGGTTGTCAGGAAACCTGTGTTCTACATTGAGCACCAGTGCCAGTTGGGACCTGGGGCCACAGACCCTTATAGGCTCTTGGTTTTTCTCAGCTGAAGCAGAAAAGTTTGCATAAAATGTTTCATAGTGTTTCCCCCTTTCATCTGTAAGCCTCTGTTATGGCATATTGATCCAGAAGAAATTATTCTATTTCTACTTCTCCGAAAAGTGAGTATTTATTGTATTAAATTTGATGTATTACATAAAGTGTTAAAGTCCTACACTACGTGTTTAATTTAAAAAAATCTAATAGAGCTCCACTGGCTTGGAAAGCAAAGTGGACAGATCAATCACTTCCTTTCAGATGGTAATTTTGCAAAGAGATGCATAAACTCAGTGGGTCTACCAAGCCCACTACCAGAAACAGCCATGGGGTTGTTTAGCTAACATCTGGCTGTAGGGTTTCTTTTTATACGTGTGCCTACTGCCTGACCATCTATAATAAGGAAAGAACCATGGTGGTGATTCTTCCTGTACTGGACTTTTTCGTTTTTGTGATTAGTATCTATGGTTTTAGTCCAACTATGTTTGTGTTAGAAACTTCAAAGCAAATCCAAAGCCCAGTATTTAGGGGGAATATATTTTAAAGGAATACTCACTACCAATTAGCCTAGGCGGTAATGAAAATCATCATATATTTTCAATGATGAAAGATCCCAGTAGGGGGGCTCCTAATGGATGACAGGTGCCAGAGTGAGAGGCGTCCAGCGGGATGAGGGCAAAGCCTGTTTCTCCATCAGTTTAAGAGAACACAGCATGACGGTTAAGCTGGACTCAGAACACGGGCAGCACGAAACGTGCAATTTCTTGTATTTCATTCAGAATGTTGCTGCTCAGCGTCAAATCACCTGAAAACTTCTGCGGAGGATGCACAGTTATTATGAACTTGCTCTCTGTTCTGGTTTTTTGCCAAAGCTATGGATGGCACAAAGCAAACAGCGCATAGATGATGGCTGGGGTTTGGGAGCTTCCTGCATGTTTCCTTTCAGTTTACTTCCACTTAAGGCTGATATGATGTGCCTCCCACTAGAATGTGACTGCCACAGGGTGGGGTCTGTTTTCTACACAGACATGTCCCAAATGTTTAGAATGATGTCTGTCACATGGCAATCGTTAAGATAATATACACTAAATAAATGGTACAGGTGTGAGAATAATTCTTCACCTAACTCTTCTGTTTACACAGTTTTCTTCTCTATCTTCCAAGAAATTCAACAATTTATTCCTGTCTTTGTTTTGTTTCATTTGTAGCTGTCCTATTAAATATTATTTATAAAGTATTTTTATTGATATTAATGAGATATAACATTATTTAAAGTAAAAACATTACATAAGTGCGATGAAATCTCAAAGGCTGAACATATACGTGTGTAACTGGAAGCAAATCAAGAAATGTAACCTGGGCCAGGGATATATCACAGCAGCATGAGTGCTTACCTGGCAAGTGCAAGGTCCTGAGTTCAATTTCCAATACCAAAATAAATAAAAAATAAAATAACCTGAACAGCACATAGATTTCCTCAGTTCCTACTTCTCCCTTTCAAGGCTAAGCACTACTCACATTGAACAGTGCATTTCGGTTTAACCAGGGATCATACTTTGCATAACTGGAGCAATATCGTGCTTTTTCTTTTGCAATGGCTACTTTTGTCTGCTATGAATATGCTTGTAGCTGTCTTTCGAAACACTTGTGTATGCCTTTCCTTTTAGAACTACATCTAGGTTTGCTTCATTTTTAATGGTGTGTATCTGACTTATTCTCCTCTGCCTTTCTTTTTCATTACATTTCTTTCCATATAAGGGAGGATTAGTCTTGTCAGTTACCATAGATGCAGCCCTTTTAACAAGTGCTGAAGACTCTTAAGTTAGAAATGAAAAGGCCTGGTTATTTCCTACTATATGGCTGATGTTCCTCCCATTAACAGCCAGTTTTAAGGCTTTTCTGGGAATCGGTACTAATGCAGCCAAAATGTTCCTGGGCATTTGAATGGATTGGTGTCTGCACATCATGTGCCTGTGCACTTCATTCGTTGTAGCACTGGATCCCCTACCAATAACTCAGGAGTCTATCTGAATTAACCCATTACCACCCATTGAAATCCAGCCAAGTATAGGGTCTTGATAGTTAGGGTCACTAAGTAGAAAAGTTTTTAATATATGTGCTGTTATGGTTGATACATTTGTGTCAACTTGAGAAGTTTAGTAGTCCAACTAAGTGATTGATCAGGAAGCCAAATTCCTCTCTTTATAAGCATCATCATTGTCGACTCATAATATGTACAAACTATAATTAATCCAATGCCTATTAGCTATAAAATATACAAATAAAATGTGAAATATGGTACAACTAAGTGAGTGAAACCCATCTATATCCAACAGTGTGCATGCCCTGCACAGATACGTTAAGAAAAGTAACCATTGCAAAAGAAAAAGCATGATACTGCTCCAGTTATGCAAAGTATGAACCCTGGTACAAGAGGAGGGCAGGGAAATGGCGTGACTTCTACACTCATCCTGGAGGTAGTCTGCTCATGACACAAGGGAGAAAGAGATTTGCTCTCCTCTTTTTGCTTGTGTTGCTTTTGCTGTCTTCCGTGGCCATGAACTGATGTCTCTCTGCCATGACATCCTGTTTTGGAACTAGCTGTTTATGGACTGAAATCTCCACAACTGTGAGGTTAATCAACTTTTCCTTCTTTAACCCTGGGTGTTAGGTATTTTCTTCAGTTACAAAAGAAAAGAAACCAAAATCTGTGCCAAGGAAGAAAATGGTGAACACACTGTAGGACTAGTGTGATGTGGAGAGGTAGGAGAAAGCATGGCATTTAGGAGGGCAAGAAGGATGGATGTTTCAAAAGAGTAATGGAAGTACCACAAGGTGAAGTGCATGGAGCCATGGATCTAAGCACATTGCTAACTTTTCAGCCCTGCCCAAAGTTTAGACTAAGTGCAGGGTACATTCTGTCTGCAAAGACGTATCTGATGAGGTCATACCGAGGTCAAATTAAATTTTCTGGAAAACACCCCTTTACACAGAAGGAAAAAATATCAGGTGCAACTGAGTGCTTTTGTATTAGGATAGGGAGATCTTTTTCATGTTATGGTTAAGCAGTCCAGGGGTACTTAAATTTAGTATTTAAACATTTAAGCTCATGCCAGGACTACATTTACATGGTCTTTATTTCTGTTTATAAAGACCATTTTTATTGCCACAGTTGTCACTCAGCTTTGAACACAAACCCACCAGGTAACAATCATGGGAACTTAGGTCAAAGAGGGTGGAATTGGTTAAATCAGCTGACTCTGAACCTTTTTAGTGATAGACATGTTTGAAGTGATGAGTAAATTATGTCAAGGCTGAAACTGATCATCCTGAGTATCATAAGTGCCATACACTGAAATGTTGATTTAACAATTTTAAAAGTTAGTTTAGGGTTTAATTATTTTTATAAATGCATGCCATTTTATTTGAAGTTTAACACAGTCACAGTTGTTTTTGTTACAAAATGGTTTTTAGTTGATGTCTAGCTTTAGGCACTTATTTGGACTAAAAGCAAGATATATTTTAAGAAAGCATAGTCATGAACCAAGCCTTGATTTATCATGAAGATTGATCCTTTCAGGTATTTTGTGTCAGGACCAACTATCTCTGTTGGCTTGCCAACTTTTTGCATCATGTATTACAACACTGAGCTTGGATTTGTTCATTCATATAAGTACACACTGGACCAAAGAACTAGGCTGTGCTAGGTGCTTGTGGGGAGACTAAAAGTGTATATAGTCTGTTCTATGCCTCAAAGAGTTCATGGACTAGCAGGGGAGCTGAGGCAGGATTACAATTCTAATATAAGGTGGAATAGGAGAAGTGCCAACAGAGAAGTACAAAGGGCGATGGTGTTCAAAGGAGAGGATGATTGTTTCCAGATGGGGAGATCAAAGAAGACTTCATGGAAGAAGTGGTATTTGTGCTGAGGCTTGAGGGGTAAGATTTCTACTGGAGGAGATGAGTGAAAGGAAAGGGAAGCATCATAGAATCAGGGCTAGGGAGAGGTGAAACCCATGGGTGGGTAAAGTGGCTGGCATGGGAAGATATCCATCCTGGAAAATATGAGGAATTTGCCAGTGGATTATGATAACATCTGTGAAGCAGTTTCCATTACAGCCCAGGTCAAAAGCAGTACTAGCACACAGAAGAAGATTCTTATTGATGACTAGAAGCTATAGTCAAGAAGTTCTTACACACAGCTGAATATATATCATTCTTTTTAATTATCCATTAACAGTACTGAGTTCCTACTTCACTCAGTACCCTGTTCTTAGTTCTCCAAAAAGAGGAATAAGACAATTCTGAAATATATGATTTTGGTTTTTTGATGGTGTTGCAATGTTTATTTTACCCTTCCCATTTCATGAAGGCAGTTAAATACTCCCAAACTTCAGAATTTTCATAAAGTTTAGGCTCTGGTTAGATTTAGAAAATAAAATGTTTTTAAGGTCTTATTGGGTCAAAGCAAATGCTGATACTAATAGCTACCATTTTTGAGTGCCACTTTTGCTAAACACAAGATTAAGCATTTTATAGCCATGAACTAAATTTTACAGGAGCTCTACAAAGTAAGAATTCCCACTTCTTAGGGCTGGGGAGATAGCTTTGTGGTATCAGCACCTGTCTGGCAACTTCAAGGTCCTGAGTTCAATCTCTGGTTGCAAAAGAAAGAAAGAGAGAGAGAGAGAGAGAGAGA
>PVKA01054530.1:0-10742 GCA_004027165.1 Ctenomys sociabilis
GACACTGAAAAAAGATCTATAAACTATTGAACATGGTTTCAGGGTAAAATCCTGAGGGGATTTGACTGATCTTGTCAAATATAAAAGTTATATTCTTAGTTATATGGATTGGTCTTGCTTTAACTTAGTCTTAACTATTCAGCAGAAAAATATAACCACAAGGTATAAAAAGTAAAGTCATATTAATATGTTGAGCTATAAAAGGGCAAAGTCAATAACTTTTGACATTGCCATTTCTGCTGATAACACACTACTATTATGGACTATTGGACTATATTGGATTATTTTGCTGAATTCAAGCACCTACAATATTTGAATGACAATAGACTATCTATGTCTGACAAAATAAAAAAATAGGAGTATATGAATGAAGGACCATTTTGTAGTAAAAAATTAATATCTATCTATCTACCATCTATCTATATCTGTATATATTTTATCTTAGTTCAATGAGAAGAAAAATTTGTATTACTAGTGTTTAGACAAGATATCATGTCTGCATCTTTTTTTTTTTTTTTTTTTTTTTTTTTTTTTTTTTTTTTTTTTTTTTTTTTGTCTTTTTGAGACAGGGTCTCACTATGCAGTTCAGGTTGGCCTCGAGCTCACTTTGTAGCTCAGGCTGGTCTCGAACTCACAACAATCCTCCTGTCTCAGCCTCCCGAGTGCTGGGATTACAGGCATGCGCCACCACGCCCGGCTCATGTCTGCATCTTGTACTCTGAATAACTACTATGAAGACAACAATACTCAATGTATTAATTATTGTAACTGTCCTACTAACCTCTTTTGAAACTGTCTCATTGCCATTTCTTTCTCATTAAAATTAATCAAAAAATAAAATATGAGTCTAAACAAATCCACATCAAAAGAAGATATAGAAATAACTTAAAGAAAGGGCTGGCCAAATAGCTCAGCAGATTAAAGCACCTGCAAGCAGGTGCAGGGGCCAGGGGTTTGATCCCCGCAGCACACTGAGATGGCAATTGAAACTGGGCATGGTGGTATGTGCTTGTAATCCCAGCTTTTGGGAGGCTGTAAATAGGCAGATCACTACAAGTGCAATCTAGTAGTGAGACCCTGAACACCCTGTAGACCTTTCCCTAAAAATGAAATAAAATGAAGAATTTCTAGTAGATTTCCTGGAGTGTTTTAGCTAAACAGGTTGTGATTCAATTTCAACTAGCCCCATTGTTTGTTCTTCAATTTTATGGCTTGTTCTCTCTTTTTTGTTGTTGTTGTTGTTTTTGTTTGTTTATCTTTTTGAGACAGGGTCTCACTGTGCAGTTCATGTTGGCCTTGAGTTCACTATGTAGCCCAGGATGGGCTCAAATTCACAACAATCCTCCTATCTTAGCCTTTCAAGTGCTGGGATTACAGTCATGTACCACCACACCTGGCTAGTCTCTGTGAATTTTATGGTTAACTAAATGGAAGAGGATGTGGAGTCGTCCATCTACAGTTTAATTGACTTTCAGAATGGAGCTCAAAAACAAAATGGAGCCACATTTGCCATGTCATTTCCATGTAGTAATACTGCAAAAACGTCAGTTTCCTACTTCTAATTTTTTGTCATGGATATAGTTCTAAGCCGTATGTAGGATTAACATGAGATTTACACTATTTTTGTAGCATTTGCCAAACTGTAAAATTATCTCAAATGAAAAGTTTAAGATAAAATGAATATGTAAAATGCTTTGTGTAAGCAGCATAGCTAGACGTTGGTACTGTTTTTCATCCCTTGTGATAATCTCTGACATTTCATTGCTTACTAACATGATTTCAATGTGCTTGTTGATTTAAAGTTTGACCTAAGCCTATTGTGAAGATATTTATTACTATACTTTGCACTGTTTTTTTTACTTCCTGTTTGTCTTCTACTGGATTAGCACATGTTTTCCCCACCACTTTTTACTATTGGTATAAGAGTGGACCAAATCAAAACCTGTCCCTTGGTTTTGGAAATCTGGTTTTAATTGGAGTTTCCTGCATGTTCACAGATTGTCCCCGTGTGCTTTCATGTTTCAGTGGCAGATTTGAAGTGAAGCAAACATCTTGTAGTTTGAGAACCTGGATAAATGTGTCTGATCACTCATGGAAAAAAAATTGTCATTTTTTTCCAGAGCTCTATAATCTTCTGCTTCAACCCCTAAACAATTCCTATTTATTCCCAGTTTTCACCCTAATCACAAATTTCTGTCTCTTCAGTGGGAGGGATGCTGATCTCATCCAGGTCATCAGAGCAAGGCTGTGAAGATGAGAAGCACCATGCTGCAGCATGTCCAAGGCTTGGCCTCACCTGTGCTGCCTAGTTGTCTCTCAGTGAAGACTTCCACTGATTGACCACTTTCCATGTACTATGACTTCAAAGAGTTTGTGTGGCATCTTGGAACCTCCCAATGGGTGGATGTAACTCCTTTTCCCGAAAAAGAGGTTCAGAGCAACTGATTAACTTGCTTAGGTCCTGTGTCTCTCTTCTCAGTGGCAGTGGCAGTGGCAGGCCTAGGTCTGCACCAAGGCATTTTGCCATGGCTTTTGAGCACTGGCTGCCTCTACAGGCTGCTTCTGTGTGTGCATCCACATGTTCCTGGCAGGCGGAAGTAATAGTTATTTGTGTCCATTACCACCTCAAGCTTACATCAGTGACAAACTCAGCACAGGTCTGTTAAGGAAAAGGTCATTTTGATAATTCATAAAGCATCATTGCATTTGGAAAACATAAATTTCTAGCATTTAGGTTTGACTTATCATTGTGCTTTCCTTATTTAAGTTTGCTTGAATCAAGATCCAAATAAACCTCACACATTATAGTTTGTAGAGAAGGCTATTTATTTCTCCTTTTTTGTTTCTTTGTTGAGTGACAATAGAAATATAGGATTGAGAGTGTAAGTCATTTGTAGAATGCTTATCTAGCATGTGCAAGGTCATCCCCAGTGCTGGAAAGCCAAATAAAAGAAAAAACAGTACAAATATAAAGAAATAAATATTGTGGAATGTACATAAAAACACATAACATGCAGTGTAAGTAAATGTACACTTTGTCAAGTCAATGGGATCCCTGGTTTCTCAAAGAATGGCTGACCTGTGGTAGAGCCTGAGCTCTCACAGTGCTGTTTGTAGCTCTTCTGTCTAACTTTCCATGGCCATTTGGCTTCAGGGACAGTCCTAACCTGGGAAGACACAGAGGGGAAGCATCTGAACTCTGTCCATGGAGCTTGCTTTCTGCAGAGTGAAATTTGCACATCTGGTCTGAAATTGGGGGGAGGGGAAGATGAAGTTGCTGGGCAGGAAGGGAGACCTGAGATATCACCAAAGCATGTTTGCTTGCTTTGTCAGGTCTGGATAACCCACAACAGATGCCTGATGTTCCCTGTTTGCAAAGACTGAATGTGTGGCTCCTGACAGCTCCAGATGCTCCATCCACAGAGAACTCATGCTAGAACCCTGGTGCAGTCACAGTGGAAGTCCGGAGATAAGCACTTAGGGCTCCAACAGTAACTGTGTGTGTATGTATTTGTGTGTGGGGAGGGTGGTCAGGCAGGCTGACTGGCCCTATACTCCCCCTGTGTATCAACATAAAATAATATTTAATGTTGGGGTTTTAGTTAAGCATTTTAGTAAAATCAGATTAAGAATACCACATAAGGCAATATGGCATTGTGGCACACAAATGTAATCCCAGTACTTGGGAGGCTGAGGCAGAATGATCTCTTTGGGTTCAAGGTTAGCCTGGGCTTCATAGTGAGTTCAAGGCCAACCTGAACTACATAGTGAGACCCTGTCTCACAAAGTAAGACACCAAGGTAAGAAAAGGAGTCTTTGACAATGACTCATTAAATTTGCAGACAGGAAGTGCCCCCCTAATGCATTGAGCTGTTGTGATTTCAGAGGCAGTGGGTTGATGCAGCCCTGGTCTTGGGGGAGAGGGCAGCAGCAGATACCAGGAAGGGCAGGACAGCAGGTGTGCTAGGTAAGCTTTTGGTGACAGGCCAGTGCTGACGTTCCCGCTTGGAATCTCCTTCCTCCTGCTCCCTCTTCTGTCACCCAGGCCTCCTGTTGTCCCTGCTGCACTCAGTTCACTTGAGCCCACAGTCCTCAACGTTGCTTCCTGCTGCCCTTGGCACCTCTATGCTATAGAGATCCCTATTCTGGAGAGTGTATATTGCGTTAGGGTTAGGGTTAGGGAACCCCATTACTTTACATGACACCCCATAGAACCCCATTATTTTTACATTCACTCCCATTGAAATACATTGCATCCCATTGAAATACATTGACTCCCATTCACTTCCATTGACTCCCATTCACTTACATTACATTGCATTACAGTCAATGGGGCTAGGGTGGAAGTAGGTCTAAAGCGCCTCAATGGAGTCAGCTGGCATTATGGTATAGCAGTAGGGATACAGGCTAGGATGCTAGAGGTTGTGAGTTCAAGTCCAGGGTCACGTTAGGGTTAGGGAACCCCTTTATCTTACATGACACCCCATAGAAGCCCATTATTTTTACATTCACTCCCATTGAAATCCATTGCATCCCATTGAAATCCATTCACTCCCACTGAAATACATTGACTCCCTTTGAAATACATTGACTCCCTTTGAAATACATTGACTCCCATTTACTTCCATTGACTCCCATTCACTTACATTACATTGCATTACAGTCAATGGGGCGAGGGTTGAAGCAGTTCTAAAGCGCCTTAACGGAGTCAGCTAGCGCTACGGGATAGCAGTAGGGATACAGGCTAGGATGCTACAGACTGCAAGTTCGATTCTAGGGTCCGCTAGGGTGAGGGAACGCCATCATTTTACATGACACCCCATAGAAGCCCATTATTTTTACATTCACTCCCATTGAAATCCATTGCAACGCATTGAAATCCATTCACTCCCATTGAAATACATTGACTCCCTTTGAAATACATTGACTCCCATTCACTTCCATTGACTCCCATTTACTTCCATTGACTCCCATTCACTTACATTACATTGCATTACAGTCAATGGGGCTAGGGTTGAAGTACGTCTAAAGCGCGTCAACAGAGTCAGCTGGTGCTATGGTATAGCGGTAGGGACACAGGCTAGGATGCTAGAGGTTGCGAGTTCGAGTCTTGGGTTAAGCTAGAGTTAGGGTTAGAGAACCCCATCATTTTACATGACACCCCATAGAACCCCATTATTTTTACATTCACTCCCATTGAAATCCATTGCATTCCATTGAAATCCATTCACTCCCATTGAAATACATTCACTCCCTTTGAAATACATTGACTCCCATTCACTTACATTGACTCCCATTCACTTACATTACATTGCATTACAGTCAATGGGGCTAGGGTTGACGTAGGTCTAAAGCGCCTCAACGGAGTCAGCTGGTGCTGTGGTATAGCGGTAGGGATACAGGGTAGGATCCTAGGGATTACAAGTTCGAGTCTAGGGTCACGCTAGGGTTAGGGAACCCCATTATTTTACATGACACCCCATAGTACCCCATTATTTTTACATTCACTCCCATTGAAATCCATTGCATCCCATTGAAATACATTGCACCCAATACCATGTTGATTTTATCACAGTGGCTTTGTAGTATAATTTCAAATCAGGAATTGTGATGTCTCCTGCCTTGTCTTTATTAGCCAAGACAGCCTTTACTATTTTAGGTCATTTGTGGTTACAAATAAATTTTAGGCTTGATTTCTCTATGTCTGGGAGGTATATTGGTGGCAGTTTGATAGGGATTGCATTAAATCTGTATAGCAATTTTGGGAGTATGGCCATTTTCACGATATTGGTTCTTCCTATCCAGGAGCATGGAATATCTTTCCATTTTCTGAAATCCTCCATAATCTCTTTTCTTAGGGCGTTATAATTTTCCATGAAAAGTTCTTTGACTTCCTTGGTTAAGTGAATCCCAAGGTATATCGTTTTCCATGGTGCTATTTTAAAAGGTATTGTTTCTATTTCTATTTCAGTGTGCTTGTTATCTGTGTAGAGGAATGCTATTGACTTTTGAGTATTGATTTTGTATCCTGCTGTGCTACTGAATTTCCATATCAGTTCTAGTAGTTTCTTGGTGGAATTTTTGGGGTCTTCCAAGTAAAGTATCATGTTGTCTGCAAATAGTGATAATTTAACTTCTTCTTTACCTATTCTTATTCCCTTTATTTCTCCCTCTTTTCTAATGGCTGTTGCTAAGGATTCCCATACTATACTGAATAGGAGAGGTGATAGAGGACATCCTTGTCTTGTACCTGATTTAAGAGTAAAAGATTTCAGTTTTTCCCCATTTAGGATTATATGAACTTTTGGGTTGTCATAGGTGGCTTTTATCAAGTTAAGATAGATTCCATCTATTCCAATTTTCTGTAGGACCTTGAACATGAATGAGTGTTGGACTTTGTCAAAGGCTTTCTCTGCTTCAATTGAGATGATCATGTGGTTCTTAGATTTCAGTCTATTAATATAGTGTATTAGATTTATAGATTTTCAAATATTGAGCCATCCTTGCATCCCTGGGATGAATCCTGCCTGGTCATGGTGTATGATCTTCTTGATGATTAGCTGTATTCTATTTGCCAGGATTTTGTTGAGTATTTTTGCATCTATGTTCATGAGGGAGATTGGCCTGTAGTTCTACTTTTTGGTTGTGTCTTTCAGTGATATTGGAATCAGTATTATACTTGCCTCCAGAAATGATTTTGGGAGGACTTTTTCCTTTTCAACTTCATGGAAGAGTTTGTGGAGTGTGGGAATTATATCTTGTATAAATTTCTTGTAGAATTCAGCTGTGAATCCATCAAGACATGGACTTTTCTTTGTGGGTAGGCTTTTTATTACATTTCGTATCTCGTTGGCTATTATCGGCTTATTGAGAGTTGTTATATCTTCTTGATTCAGTGTTGGTAATTTGTACCTTTCGAGGAATCTGTCCATTTCTTCTGTGTCTTCTATTCTGTGAGCGTAAAGATTCTTGAGGTAACTATTGATAATCCTCTGAATTTCCACTGGGTCTGTGGTGATTTCACCCTTTTCATTCCTTATCGCTTGTACTTGAATTTTCTTTTGCCTCTTTTTGATGAGGTTGGCAAGAGGTTTAGCAACTTTATTTAGTTTTTCAAAAAACTAACTTTTTGATTTGTGGATTCTTTGAACTGTTTTTTTCATCTCAGTTGAATTAATTTCTGCTCTAATCTTTATGATTTCTTCCCGTCTTTGCGCTCTGGGTTTTGTTTGCTCTTTTTTTCTAGTTGTCGGAGGTGCAACATTAGGGTGCTAATCTTTTCTCTTTCTGTTTTCCTAATGTGTGAGTTCATAGCTATGATTTGCCCTCTAAGAACTGCTTTCATTGCATCCCATAAATTCCGGTAAGTTGTACTTGAATTTTCATTACATTGCAGATATTGTTGAATTTCTTCTGCAACCCATTGATTGCTGAGTAGGGTGTTGTTTAGTTTCCATGAATTTAGTGGGTTTTTCTGGTTTCTTTTGTCATTCATTTCCAGTTTCATTTTATTGCCGTCAGATAATATGCAAGGGATAATTTCTATTTTCTTGCATACACTTAGGCATGACCTCTGGACTAGTATGAGGTCTATTTTGGAAAATGACCCGTGTGCAGCTGAAAAAAATGTGTATTCAGCTGTGGTTGGGTGGAACACTCTGTATATGTCCACCAGGTCCATTTCTTCCAAGCTCTGGTTCAGTTCTCCTACTTCCTTGCTAAATTTTTGTCTAGTTGACCTATCCTTTTGAGATAAGGGTGTGTTAAGGTCTCCTGTTAAGATTGTGTTCTTAGACATTAAGTTTTTCATGTCCCTTGAGATTTGTCTTATGTAGTTGGGTGCTCTTGTGTTTGGTGCAAAAATATTTATGAGTGTTACTTCTTGCTCTTGAATTCTTCCCCTGACCAATATATAGTGGCCCTTGTGTCATTTGATGATTCTTGATTTGAAGTTGAGACTGCCTGAGAACAGAATTGCTACTCCTGCTTTTTGTTTGAGGTGCTGGGGCATGTAGTATTGTTTTCCATCCTTTGAATTTGAGCCTATGAATGTCCTTTTGAGTTAAGTGTGTCTCTTGTATACAGCATATTGTTGGATTTTGTTTCCTACTCCACTGTGCCAGTCTATTTCTGTTAATTGGAGAATTAAGTCCGTTTACATTGATGGTTATGATTGAAATGTGCTGACTTATGTTTGTCATGATATTTACCTGGTGTTGTTTATTTCTTTGTAACCTGTGTTTAATTGTCTGACCTGTTTAGTGGGTTCCTTCCATTCTCATTCATGGAGTTCTGGTCATTGTGGTCTCTCTCTAGAACATCTTTCAGCAGCCTATGAAGGGATGGCTTTGTCATCATGAGATTCTTTAGTTGTTCTTTGTCGTGGAAGTATTTAACTTCTCCATCAAACTTGAAAGAGAGTTTTGTAGGGTATAATAGTCTGGGCTGGAATTTGTTTTTGTGTAGGACTTGCAGAACTCTGCTCCATGCTCTCCTTGTCTTCATTATTTGTGTAGAGAAGTCGGCTGTAATTCTGATGGGTTTTCCTTCGAATGTGAGCTCCTTCTTCTCTCTCACAACTTTCAGTATATTATTTTTGTGTTGGATTTCTGGGATCTTAACTATTATATGTCTCAGTGTGTTTCTACTTGGGTTGAGGTTATTTGGTGTTCTGTATGCTTCGGTGACCTGAATGTTGGATTGTTTCCTCATATTTGGGAGGTTTTCTGCAATTATTTCTCCCCAAATTCTTTTTATGTCATTTGTATTGACTCCTTCATTCTCGTTGATACCAATTATTCTCACATTGTTCATCCTGGCGTCATCGTGCAGGTGATAGATTATTTTTTCCTGCATTCTCGTTGTTTTTAAGAGATCCTTTCTCACCTTTTCACTAGCTGCTCTGGCATCTTCAAGATCTGAAACTCTGTTTTTGCTTTCACTCAGATGGTTTTGTAGACTCATGATTGATATTTTTAGTTGTTCTATATCTCTTTGACTGTGTTTCATGTGTTCTATTTCTTTTCTGTATGCTCATTCAAGGAATCCATCATACTTATGATCTCCTCAATTTTTTATCCATGTCTTCTTTAGAGGTAGTTTGTTAATTCTTTTTCTGCAGTGTTTCTTCCAAGTTGGGTTTCCTCTGTATATTTCTGGACTTGTTTCTGTATTTCAGATGCTATGACTTCAAAAAGTTTCTTTTTGATTTCAGAACTTATTTCTGCTTTGAGTTCCTCATGATCTTTCTGCTGTCGTTTCTTTGCTTCAGATGCTGTTAATTCATATATATCAGCTGGAATAGTTCTCTCTGCACTTGTTCTGGGTGAGCATAGTTTTTCCACCCAATGTTTCTGGAATTCATTCTTTATTTCAGATACTATGTATTCAAATATTTCTTTTTTAATTTGGGGAATTACTTCTTGTTTTATTTCCTCTATAGCTTTCTGCTCTAGTTCCTTTGCTGCTGTATCTGTTAGTCCATTCACTGCAGCTGAGCTAGTGTCCTCTGCCCTTGCTGATGGAATTGAGGTCTGGGATTTCATTTTTCTCCTTCTCTTTGTCATTTTGTATAGCACTGACCTTTGACCTTTGGTGTAGAGCTTTGGTGCAGCTATAACCTTAGCTTTTTATGAGATTTGGGTACCAGTCTATTAAGTTTGAGATTTTCCAGGTATGCCTATCCTGGGTCTAGCTGTTGTGTTCAGTTCCTTTTTTGCTGCATCTCCTTTGGTTCCCCTCTGTTGGTTCCTGGGTCAGCCCTCCTGTGTCAGGCAGACCGTTCCCCAGGTGGATGTTACTAGGCTTTGGTGGGTCTTCTGGGCTCACAAAAGGATAGTGGATTATCTTATTCACTGAGTAGGCTGTACTGTGTCGGCCAGCCTGTGTTGGGTCCGGGTCTACAGGCCATAACCCCAGAAGGCTGGGAAAGGTCCCTCTGGTGCAGCGGTCCTGGAGCCTTCACTCACAGGCCAGGCTGTGCTCGATTTTGGTCCGTGGTGTGGGACCGAGGATTGCTGAGGTATGTCCCTCCCACGTGGCAGGCTTGCAGTTCTCACTCCAGGCCGATGTGCACTCGATCTGGGGCTGTGGTGTGGGACCAGTAATCACCTGGAAATGTTTCTCTGGCACAGTGTGCCTGGAGCTGTCACCAGGCCACAGGGCGTGGGGGGGCAGGTAATCCCTTTTGAAATGTCTCTCGGTCACGACAGGCCTGGAGGTCTACACTCACTGACCTTTGATGCCCACAGAGTCGGGGAAATTCCCACTCCTTCAGTGGGCTTTAGGGCAGGGGGTTCAGGGAGGTGGTGGTGAATGGGTCCTGATGTTTCAGGCCAGTCACTGGCTTGGAGGGGTTGGGGCCAGGTATCCAGGTAGTGTGCGTGGGAAGAAGCCAATGGCTCTCCCTCATACTCATCACACTCTCACTGATCTGGGAACCCTGGTGAGTCATGCAATTCCCTTTCGCTGGGAGAGCTTGGGGAGGGATCCAGGAGGCCGCTGGAGTTAGCTGCTGTCTGAGGCCGGTCTCTGGCTGGGTGGCCTGGGCAGGATGGAGTAGGTTGTTGGCATTGGTCTCCTGTCTCGGGAGGTCCCTGGGGCTGTGCTACCGTGGGCTGGATCGAGGAGGATGGCAAGTCGGCCGCACTGTCTCTGTCCAGTCTCTGGGGCTGGGCGGGTGCGGGCGGGATGGAGGAGGATGGCGGAGTTGGCCAATAGTTTGTATTCTTTAAGAAAAAAAA
>PVKA01054531.1:0-10727 GCA_004027165.1 Ctenomys sociabilis
AGATAGCGCCTATATCCGGCTTCCTGGTTCTTGTTGCTGTACCAACCTCTCCCTTATTTGGAATAAGCCCGCCATTGCTGTAAGATCTACCAATAGTAATCGGCCACGTGTATAATCATGATTGGTATATGGAACCTATATAGCTTCTTGTATCAGAAAATCCGCCATGCTTGCACGGTAGGAGCCGCGGATAGCGGACTCATGTAGAGGCTTGCATCCCACTCGATAAAGGCTTGCTGAACCCTGCGTATGAGTGTCTGAGTGTCTTCTTCCGCGGGACGGGGACTGCGACGGACAATACACCAATAAAATAAGTTCATATAAGTGATCTATATGCAAAAACAGGTTCTTAGTTCTATCTCCCAGAAAAACCAGCCAAAGAGCTCTCCTGTCACCACCATTTCCAAGTCACTGTTCCACTGCCATTTGCCTTTAAACAAATTCCTCAAACTGGAGTCATCCTTGATGCTTTTCTCTCACAATACTAATCCAATCAGCAAATCCTATCTTAATATATGTTGAAAAACTAATATGTTTTATGCTCTAAAATGCCACTGCCTTAACTAGACCAGTGCCTCTCAAATTTTAGGAACATAAGAAACATCTGGGGCCAGGGAGAAAGCTCAGCGGCATAAGCACCTGCCTGAAAAATACAAGGTCCTGAGTTTGATCCCCTGTACACAGAGAAAGAAAGAAAGAAAGATAGAGAGAGAGAGAGAGAGAGAGAGAGAGAGAGAGAGAGAGAGAGAGAGAGAATCAATCTGAAGGCCAGGCAAGATAGTGCATGCCTGTAATCCTAACACTCAAGAGACTAAGACAGAAGGGTCACCATGAGTTCAGGGCCAGCCTGGTCTACATAGTGATTTTAAGGCAAGCCTGAACTACACAGTGAGATACTGTCTCAAGCAAACAATGCAAACTGGGCATGGTGACTCATGCCTATAATCCCAGCAATCTCGGAGGCTGAAGCAGGAGAATTTCTGGTAGTTTGAGGCCAGCCTGGGCTACATAAGTGAGTTCAAACCTGCTCTACAGAGCAAGGCCTTATGTCAAAACAAACAAACACCACCCCCAAATAAAATAAAAAAGCAAGGGACATATCAGAGTGGCATAAGCACCTGCCTGTCAAGTGCAAGGTCCTGAATTCAATTCCCAGTACCAAAAATTAAAATAAAACAATAAAATAAAATTGACTCAGGGGTGTTGCTCAGTGCAAACACCATAGGTTTAATTCCTAGCATGGCAGGAAGGGGAGGGAAGATGCAAGATCTAAACGGTTTGTCAAAATACAAACTATTGAACTTCATCCTAATCATAACCCTAACCCTAGAGATACTGCTTCAGTAAATCTGGGGCAAGCCCTATAAATGTGTATTTCTTTTTATGTATGTGTGTGTCCTCCACTTTATTAAACTAATCATGCAATCTCAAACTGAAAGGTATTATTGTTCATTATCCATCCTGTCCAGATAGTGTCACACCAGGAAGTTGGTGGCAGATTAAGCTTTATAATATGTAAGAATCTCTCTGCTTTAAGTGTGTATTTCTAACAAGCTTCCAAGTGATGCAGATGCTACTGGTTAAGAGACCACACTTTGAGGATTAAGAATCAACTGCAGCTCTCAAATTTTCCTTGCTTCCACCTGGTTCCTCAGCGTCTTGTTTTTCTCATTGCTGAGACAAAATATCCAACCACCAAAGTTAAAGAACGGAAGTTTTATTTAGTTCATAGCTTGAAGAGGTTTTAGTCCATAATTGGCTGGCTCCAAAGCAGCATGGCAGTTAGTAGAGTGGCAACAGTTCATGGTGGCCAAAGACAGAAAAAGCAACAAGAGAGCAAACAAGCCTCTTTCTGTCCTTTATATTATATCCAGTCTACTGGAACTAAGGGCAATACCAATCCAAGCAGTGGACTGATTCAGCAGTCACCCACCCTTAATCCCAACACTACCCTATGAATCAGTCACACACTCTAGATTCAGCTACTTACAAAAAATCAAATGACCACTAACATTGGGTTCCTTGCTGTGTCTGAAATACTAATGTGCCAGGCCAGTTCCTGACTCAGGTCCTTTCACTTCCTGTACCTGGAACACTCTTCCTCCACTTAAATATGGTTAAGGAAACATGGATCCCTCTCTTACTTTCCCTCAAGGCCTCTACCCATATGTACCCATCCATAATTACCCCATAAAAAATAACCAGGCTTCAAGCCCTGGGAATAGCACTCCCTCTCCTGCTCATCCTGCTTTTCTCTATATCATCTATTATCATTAATGCACTACACATTTAACTATTAGTTCACTATCTCTTGTTTACTGCTATATCCACTTAGTGTCTAAAACATTGCACAACATATAGCTCATATCTCTTGTGTGCACATAATAAATGAATCCATCTTATTTCCTAACTTGAAATCATCTAGAAGTCCTAGCCTGTCTTACCCATCTCTATTTCCCATAGTTCTTAGCTTACTCCTGGCAAAAAGCACTTGTTTAATAAATATTTATTACATGAATGTTCTAAATGGTAGCCAGGAAATGAGCTATTCACTGTGCCAAGAACTGTGCTACATACTCTCCAGACACTCATTAAGCCTCACAATAGCCATATGAAATACGGATTATCCATGTTTAAAGTTGAAAAACCAAATTGTAGAGAAATGAAATGATATACTGAGAGCTAAAAAATGGATTAGCTTGAATTCCAGGCCAAGTTCTCTTGACTCCAAAGCAATTGTTTCACTACTATGCATCACTCCTGTTTCCAAAATGGAGTTTTAGGGGCCAAGGAGATAGCTCAGTGGAATAAATGCTTGCCTGGCAAGCTCAAGGTCCTGAGTTCAATCCATGATACCACCAAAAAAATGGAGTTTTATTTAACTGCCATAACTTAGTCATAAGTATCATACTTTACAGACTTTCCACTGTACATGAATTTCAGTGACACTCACAAGGACTCTAATCACTTAGGCTTTAATATATTTTCACTATCCAACACCTTTTCCAGGTGGAATTGAAACAAAAAATAATGTCATCATGGTGGTGCAATAATGGCTCTGTTTCTTGACCGTGACAGTTACATGAAACCATAAACATGACAGAATTGTACAGATACACAAATAAATACAAATAAATGGACACAAAACTATTGAAATTGTAACAGGATTAGTGGATTTTGCCAGGTTGTGGTATTGTACTGTAATTACACAGGAGATTACCATCAGAGAAGCTGGGTGAAAAGTACATAGGAACCACCTCCTCCTCCCCTGTATAATTTTTATAGTTTTTGAGGAATGTACAATAACTTTTGTTTGAGACAGGGTCATGCTATGTAGTTTGGGCTGGCTTTGAACTCACTCTGTAATCCAAGCGAGCCTCAAATTTGTGGCAATCTCCTGCCTCAGCCTCCCAAGTACTAGGATTACAGGGATGTGCCACCACACTCAGTTTATAATTACCTTTTTTGGCAGAACCGAGGATTGAACTCAGGCCCTTGTACTTGCCAAGGAAGCACTTATTATACAGAGCTATCTCCCCAGCCCTTATAATTTTTTAAAGAAAATTTTATTTTAACAAATTATGCCAAGCCAAACCATATCCTATGAATCCTCAAAGAACAGACTGTCCTCTTGACTTTTTAATGGTCAGCTCAGCCCAACCTGGGGGCAGGGCTGGTGGGGCATGTGGTGCCAGGGACTGAACCACGAACCCTGTGCACTTGGCTAACCTTTCCTAAGCAGGCACTTTAGAGGGCTGAGGTATCTTGCCGGCCCCTCTTTTTTTTTTTTTTTTTTTTTTTTTTTTTTTTTTTTTTTTTTTTTGTCTTTTTGAGACAGGGTCTCACTATGCAGTTCAGGCTAGCCTTAAGCTCACTTTGTAGCCCAGGCTGGTCTGGAACTCACAACAATCCTCGTGCCTCAGCCTCCCCAGTGCTGGGATTAAAGACATGCGCCACCATGCCCTGCCCCTCTCTGACTCTTATAACACTGTAACCTACAAAAATTCTCCAGGGCAAGAATTATTTAGCCCATATATTATATCTAACAAGCCCTAAATACAGATGCTGGGACTTTTCATCCCTTTGTCACATACTCTCAAAGGTCTGAGTTACTCTTCTACTGCTTCAAATACAATGGCGTTCACTTTAACCTGGGTTTACCTGGAAAAAAATGTGGAGCATGCTGGGCATGATTGCACACATCTACAAAGTCAGCACTCAGGAAGATAAGGCAAAAAGATCACTGTAAATATGAGGTAAGCCTGAGCTACACAGTGACTTCAAGGCCAGCCTAAACAGCATATTAAGACCTCCTCTCAAAAAAGAAGAAAAGGAGAGCATATCTGAATTTATTAACCTGAATGTCCTATCTTCCACAACTTGTAAGAACTTAACCAGAATAGTGTTTTATACTGTCTATGTAACTATTTTCTAGGGTAAGAGTTCAACAGACCTACACTGACTAACAGCACAACAGTTAACTGGCTGTATAGCTTTGGGTAGTTATTAACTTCATGGGGAGAAATGGTAGGTCCAAAAGCTACTATAAACATTAACATTTTCTTCTCATTCTGGAACAATATGGTGTAGATGGACTTCTCCCTGTTCTTCTCATTAAGCATAGCTAAGAGCCTTGGAAGTTACACACACACACATACACACACACACCAAAAAAAAAAAAAAAAAAAAAACAGGAACACTGTGAAAGGTAGAAAGAAGCCAAAATAACAAGGGACTACCTTGGATCTACCTACCAGGTAATGTCAACAGAGACCAAGTAGGAAATCTAAACTTCTATCCAAACATGGCAATAATGGAGTGGTACCTCCTCCTGTCAATGGAAATATAAAATCTGAAGAGGCTTTCAAAAACAGAAGCTTTATCACTGGGCATGGTGGTACACACCTGCAATCCCACTCCCTACGCTGAGGCCTGAGGATGGCTCAAAGTTCAAGGCCAGCTTGGGCTACAAAGTGAGCTTAAGGCCAGCCTGAACTGCATAGGGAGACCATGTCTCAAAATGACAAAAACGAAAACAGAAGCTTTAAAGAAGGTCCAGAGTCTCATAACAATGCTTGCAATGTCTGGGATATTAAGTAAAGGAATTTCTCATATCATGAATAAGGAAAATCACAACTTGAATGAGAAAGAAAAGTAACATATGTGTCAACACTAAGATGCACAAATAATTTGTATTATGTGAGAAGAATTTTAAAGGAGTCATAAAAATGTTTCATTGAGTAATTACAAACATGACAGAAACAAATGGACAGTAGAATATGCCAATAAAATAATGGCTCATGCCTTTACTCCCAGCACTCAGGAGGCTGAGGTAGGAGGATCATTCACTGTGAGTTAAAGGGCAGCCTAGGCTACATAGTGAGACCCTGTCTAAAAAACAAACAAAACAAAACAAAAAAATAGCACAAAGTTTTCAAGTGCTGAAAGAAAAATGGAAATCCAGAATGTAATATCAGGTAAAAAGATTCTCCATGGGGCCAGGGAGATGGCTCAGTGGAATAAGCACCTCCCTGACAAGTGCAAGGGTCTGAGTTCAATCTCTGGTTCTGCCAAAAAATAAAAATAAAAGATTCTTCAGGAATTCAAAAGAAATCAAGACATTCTCAAATGAGTAAAAACTAAAACTATCTGTTGCTATTATACTATCCTAAAGGAATGGGGAAAGAAATGATAGAGCTGGGGAACAGCTTGGTGGTCTAAGCGCCTGCATGGCAAGCCCAAGGACCTGGGTTTCATCCAAGGTAATACATGATGTGCTGGCCCCACCCGACCCCACCCAGGGCCAGGCCCCACAAGACCTAAGGTACACACCTATAAGCTGAAACAGAAGGATCACTAATAGTCCCAGCTGAGGGGCCAGGAGATGGCTCAGTAGAATAAGCACTTCCCTGGCAAGCGCAAGGGCCTGAGTTCAATCCCCAGTTCTGCCAAAAAAGAAAGGAAACACTAATAGTCCCAGCTGCATAGTGAGACCCTGTACCAAATACATTTAAAAGTAAAAATCAAATAAATAAATATTTTTTAAAAAAGAAAAATGATAAAAAGGAATCTTGAAACATCAGAAAATAAAACAAGGGAAAGAAAAAAATATGTAAATATAAATACATGTGGCTAACCTTTTGGAGTTTTCTAAACCATCTTTAACAGCTGAAGAAAAATTATCTGACATGATTCTCAATGTATATAGAACAAATATTTAAGATAAATTAGGTTATACCCAGGTGTGATGGTACAGACCTATGATTCCAGCACTCAGGACGATGAGATAGGAGGACTGCCTAGATTTTGAGGCTAGTCTGGGCCACACAGTAAGTTTAAGGCCAGGCTGAACTACATAGCAAAAGACTGCCTCAATACAAAAAAAAAAATACTGGGCATGGTGGCACATGCCTGTACTCCCAGCACTCAGGAGGCTGAGGCAGGAGGACCATTGAGTTTGAGGCCAGCCTGGCCTACAAAGTGAGCTCTAGGCCATCCTGAGCAGTATAGCAAGACTCTGTCTCAAAATGAAAAAAAAAAAAAAAAAGATTAGAAGTGCAGATGAAAACCATTAAATTGTATGCTATGAGAAATTAACTTCATATACAATATACAGAAAACCAACAGTAAAAAGATGAGGGATGGGTGTAGAGATCAGTGTCAGAGCACTTGCTTAGCATGGATGAGGCCCTGAGTTCAATTCCCAGCCCCAATGTCAGCAGAATAACATTCTTCTCAAGCAATTATGGAACATGGAACATGTGCCAAGGCAGAGTGTGTGTGTGTGTGTGTATATATATATATATATATATATATATATATATATATATATATATATATATATATATGTTACAGAGTATATTCTCTAGTATGGAATCAAACTAAACATCAACAAAATAGTAACAGGAAATTCCACAACTAAAGCTAAACAGCATACTTCTACACAATTCATGGGTCAAATAGCAAGATAAGAGAAATTTAAAGATACACTGAACTATCTGAAAATGAAAACCTATCAAAATTTGTTGAACACAGCTATATTGGTGTCAATAGGGGAATTTATACTAAATACACTAGAAGAGAAATCGCTGATCAATAATCTAAGTTTCTACCCCAAGAAACAGTAAAGAGGTGCAAAGTAAACCCAAAGAAAGCAGAAAGAAAAAATAAAATGTAGAAATAAAAAATGAAATTGAAAACACATTGAAACAAAAAAAAACTCGTGCTTTAAAAATAAAACTGATAGGGGCCAGGGATATAGCTCAGCGCCTGCATGGCAAGTGCAAGGTCCTGAGTGTGATGCCTTATACTAGAAGAAAAAAAAAAAAACATGAAAATAAAACTGACAAATCTCTAGCAAGACTCACAAAAAGAATTTTTTCTTGCAGTGCTAGGAATCAAATCTAGGGCCTAGCACATGCTAGGCAAGTGCTCTGCCACTAAGCTACATTCTCAGTCTGCAGATATTAAAAAGCTAATAAGACTAAACTGTAACTAATTGTATAAACATAAATTTGACAACTTAGATGAAATGGATCAATTCATTGGTGAGTACAAACTACAACACACTCAATATAAAATAGATAATTTAGCTTGGTGTGATGAGATAGATCTGTTGGCTACTAAGTAACAGATGCATCATATAATAGCTACTTTATTAGGTATTTGTCAGCCAAAAAAAATTTACTGGGGATTTAAACCAGGACCTTGCACTGATTTCTAACCACTGCCTTTTTACTTACTTTTTCTTTTCAAACAAGGTCTTGCTAAATTGCCCATGATCCTCCTGCCTCAGCTTCTAGCATAACTGCATACCCAGCACCAACTCTCATTCATAAACAGGACAATTGTAAGGCAGTAAGATTTTTTCCAAAACATTAAATATTAGTCAGGTATGACAGCACACAAGTGTAATTCCAGCACTTGAAAAGGTGAGGCAGGAGGATTGCAGTAAGTTCAAAACCAGCACAGGTTGCACATAATGAATTCAAGGCCAACCTGAACTACATAGCTAGACCTTGTCTCAAAAAAAAAAAAAAAACCTCTAGACATCAATAAATGTTTGCCAATTAGTTTTCTCTCCTACAGCATACAACAATAACTCTCAAACGTTAGGATGCATCAGAATTACCTTTTTATTAAAACACAGATTGCTGAGTCCAGGTTCTACCTCAAGATTTTGCATTTTTAACAAACTCCCAGTTGATGAAACACTTTGAGAAAATTAGTGTAAAAATAATGATACATTAGTCCATCTTCTATTCCCCAATATAAGGGACTATCACACTCCCCACAAAGGGAGAGAAATCAAGAGCTTGTTATGGTGATGTTAATTCCAGAACTTGGGAGGCTGAGACAGGAGGATTGCTACAAGTTCAAGACTAGTCTGAACTACAAAGCAAAACTGTGGTCTACCTATCTTACTGTGGTCACAAATCTTCCAAGTGATCTTGATGTTCACTAATTTGTATACTAATTTGAGAAACAATACACTACAAATCAATTATGGTTTTTCTTTTTTTTGTTTTTTTTTTGTTTTTTTTTTATTTTCCCAAAACTCAGCCTCTTACATGAGGGATGACACTAAAGAACACTTTTTTTTCTACTTTTGTAACATTGGCTTCCAAATCAAATAATTCAAAGTGCAAATCCACACTCAGAATACCACTTAACTTTCTTGAGTTTCAGATTCTCATGAGCAAAGTACAATAGTCACCACCTTTACTAAAACTTTTCCATGTACTAACCCAGCATTACAGACCATGATCCCTAATTGGACCTCAGGAAATCTACCAGAGATGTGAACAACTTCTATCATTACTTACAGTCATTGTGGATTTAAATTTTGTGGGCCTACCTATTGTAAGCAACCATGAAAACTCTACACTGCTCAGCTATTTTCAACTATGCTGAGGTATAAAATTAAATGGTGTGTTGTGAGACTGGTAAATATGCTTGTGCACATGCAAACTATGCACTGAGTAAGCACAGCAGCCACCCACCAAGGACCTGATTCTCAGCTAGCTTCCTTGTTCTATGGTAGTACATAGAAAGAAGCAGAAGAGATTTAAAAATGGGTTTCTTTCATGGAAAAAAATAAGGTAACTAACTTGTGCCCAGGTATACCTCAAAACAAAGAACTTACTACAGAAATGCTATTAAAGAGGGACCCAGCCTACAAATCCATTTCCATGTTTATGATTAAGACTCCCTACAGCAGGTCTCAGTGGTGGTCCTTGTAAACATCAAGTGCCCACTGTACAAAGATGTTAACCACAATGTTTTCTTTTAAGCTAGCACTAATATCAAGATGTAAAACCTGTCTAGAATTCCCAAAGTTTCATCAAAATACAACATTGTTTACAGTATAAAAATTATAAATCATAAGGCATAGTGGTGCATGCCTGTAATCCCTACACTCAGGAGGCTGAGGTAGGTAGATCACCTTGAGTTCAAAGCCAGCCTAGGATACAAAGTGAATTCAAGGCTAGCCTGAACTAGATAGTGAAACTCTGTCTCAAAAAGACCAAGGAAGAAAAGTAAAATATTTTTTAAAAAAGTTTTTCATGCAAAAAATTATGAAGTATACAACCATAAATGCAACAGCCAAGAAACTGTTGACAAATATATATAGTATATAATTATCAGAAATCAGCTTTATATGAATATTTAATATTATGGCTAATATAGCATTAGGCAGGAATAATGATTATGAAACAGCATTTGTAATACAATTCAATCCTGCAAAAATATTTTATATTTTAAATCAAAAGATAATCCAGGGAGGGCCAGCGAGATGGCTCATCAAACTAAGCACCTGCTTTGGCAAGCACAGGAAACAGGGTTCAATCCCCAGTCCTGCATGCCACACTGGCTCCGGCCCTGGCCCAGGACCCACCCCCAGGGACCTGCTAAGCTGGTGACCAAGTCTGGGCATGGTGGCACATCCCTGTAATCCCAGCACTAGGGAGGCTGAAAATAGAAGGATCACTATAATTCCGAGCTGTGTAGTAAGACCCTGAACCAAATACACAAAAATGAAAAAAAAAAGAAAGATAAACCAGGGGCTGGGGAGACAGCTCAGTGGTCTAAGTGCCTATCTGGCAAGCACAAGGACCCAGGTTTGATCCCCAGTACCCTATCTTGTGCTGCCCCAGGTTCTGTCCTGGCTAATGAAACCAGGCATGGTGGTGCATGCCTATAATCCCAGCCACTGGAGAGGCTGAGACAGGAGGATCACTAAAAGAGGATCACTACAAGTCTAAGCTGTGTAGATTTCTGAAAAAAAAAAAAAAAGCCAGGCCTAGTGGCACACACCTGTAATCTTAGCACTTGGGAGGCTGAGGCAAGATGACTGACATGAGTTCAAAAGATAGTTTATACTCCATAATGAATTCAAGGCCAACCTGAACTCCACAGTGAGACCCTGCCTCAAAAAAAGATAGGAGACAATGCAACAAAAATGTAATAGTAGCTTGTGCCAGATATTAAATTCATAGGTTACTATTTCCTTCTATGTTCTTTCTGTATTTTCTTTTCTTTTTTTTTTTTTTTTGTATCAGAAATCAAACTCAAGACCTCATGCTTGCCAGGCAGGTGCTATTCTGCTGAGCTAAATCCCTGGCCCCTCTGCATTTTCTACCATGAGCATGTCTCACCTACATAATCAGGAAAATTTTTTAAATATTATTTTTTTAAAAATCTAACTTTCAGGCTAGGGAGATGGC
>PVKA01054532.1:0-10726 GCA_004027165.1 Ctenomys sociabilis
GTTATTTGCATTACAAATTCTAAACAACACTTCTTTCCATTTCTGCAGGAAAGATGGATGGAGTAAGAGTATTGGAAGAGTTTTGTTCTTAAACATGTACGTACTCATAGGCAAATTTCTAAAGTTTATTAAATTAATGGCATGAACTACCATTGTAAAGCTAGAATTCAAAGAGCTATTGTGTTTGCTGAAACTTTAATTTAAACTTTGCTGAGATCATGAAATGTGAGAGGTTAAGCTGATTACATTCTTCATGACTAGGAGTAAGTCATCTAATCAGATGGTGAATAAATTATTTGAAATAGTTATGACTAACATAAGAAAAAGTTCATTTACTCTTCCTCAAAACTGTAGTGTGTAAAATAATGTGCTTAACATTATTGAATAAGGCTTTTGAGGTTTGCCTGTGATGGGAGACAAAATACAGATGAGTTTCCAAAGTGAAAAATTTGAAAGAGTGAAAATTCAAATATGCATTTTTAAAACTCAGGATTTATTGGTACATTTCAGATACACACAATGACTGCATTCATCAGAGAGAATTTGCATCTATACATGATATGACTCATTTTGGAATGGAAAATTGTGTATGCTGTGAGCATAGACTCTCACACTTTTTTTTAATGTATTTTCTAGGAAAGAGTTACAGGATGTTCAGGGTCTCACTACTAGCTCAGACTCCTAATAATTCTCCTGTTTACAGCCTCCCAAGTGCTGGAATTACAGACAAGCGCTACCACACCCAGTCTCATTCACCATGTCAGGGTGCCCTGGGAGGTGGCCCAGCAAAGCAGACCTGGGCATCAAACCCCCTTTGCCTGCTTGCGGGTGCTTTAATCCATTGAGCTGTTTGGTCATCCTGACTCACACTCTTATAAATCTTATTTAGTGGCACAGAAGGTGAAAACATTATTTGTTCTCTTGATTAGGTTCAAAGATCCCTGAAGAGTAAAATAACTGTGAACTCTACTTCTTTCTAAAATTTTGTAGAAATATATAGGATTTTAAACTTCTATAAATATTGCAACATTCACATGTAGTAGTTTATTAATGTTATCTGAGAAATAGTTCCCAATTTTGTTTCAAATACCAAATACAGAAGTGGCCTGGCATCACTTTGTATTTGTCTTAGTCACAGACAGAAACAAACTAGACTGTAAGTGTTCTTCCTTACAATGTAAGTGAACATTTGAAGCTCAGTTCCAAATATAGCCTGCCTATTTTCTTATTGTAAAGTTCATTTCAGTTTTAGGATAGTTAAGAAAACTTTTGAAAATACTGCAAAATGGTGAAAAATATTTTTTTAAATTTTTCTGGATTAAGGACAATTTATTATTTCTATGTACAGAAAACTCAAGAGTACACTTAGCCTTGTTTAGTGGCAAGCTCTTTAGACTTTGCTTTCTCCAGCTTGGCAATATGAGCCATAGATTTTGGACCCAGGACGTTGCCTTCCCAGCAACGGTGGATCTCACTATATCTGTCATTGTAGTTGGTCCTAATGGCCTCCATCAGCTTAGCCAGTGTGCCTTTGTCTTCCAAGTTGACTTGTGTGAAGGTGACAGTGGTACAGGTCTTCCTGTGAACCAGATGCCCCATGCCTGGCCTTCCCCTTGATGGTGCAGTAAGGGATGCCCATCTTGCAACACAGGGCAGGAAGGAACATGACCAGCTCGATGGGGTCCACGTCATGTGCAATAACTACAAGCTGGAGCCTTCTTGTTCTCTATAAGAGTGGTGACAGTCTGGATACCTTCTCTGAGATCCACTAGTCTCTTAGGGGGACATCCCTTTTGCCAGCAGCTTTCGTCTCTGCCTGGGCCAACAGCCTCTGCTTTTTCTCTTGCTTGGCCTCTGGTCTGCACTTGTGGGCAAGCTTAAGCAACTGGGTAGCTGTTTGGCAGTCCAAGGCCTGGGTGAACTGGTTAATCGCAGGGGGCACCTTCAACTGCTTGTACAGGATGGCCCTCTGTCACTGCAGCTGGATGTAGCAGGGCCATTTGGCAAAGTGGGTGAGGTCTCTCTTGGGCTCAATGTCTTGTCCAATGCCAAAATTCTTTGGCCTCTTCTCAAACAGGGGATTTACCACCGTCCTGGCCTCCTACTTCTTTATGACAGCAGGGGTCTGGGGCCAACTTCTTGCCCTTGACCTTCTTCCCTTTGCGCATCTCAGCCAGCTGACAGAAAGAGCAAAAATTATTTTCTTTTTCAAAAATATCCAAAAATATTTCATAAGTGGAATCCATTGAAAAAATTGAAATGTCACATATAATTATTACATAGGGCATTATAGGGTATTAGAATACAAGTCATATAAATCAAGATCTTAGCACTTGAGCTGAAAACTACATTGAAAAAACAACTTTTTACAAAAATATAGAGTTATTTAAATATAAAAATTGGGCATTAGAAGTAACAGAATATTTTTTATTTTTTATGTATTTGGTACAGGGTCTCACTATGTAGCTCAGATTTGTAGTGATCCTCCTGTTTTGAGTCTCCCCAGCATAGGGATTACAGGCTTGTGCTACCATGCCTGGTCTCAGTGTATGAATCAGTGTACCCAGGGCTGGAGCCAGTGTAGCATATGGTACGGGGGATTGAACTCCAATCCCTGTGCTTGCATAAAGAGTCACTTAGTCTGTTGAGCTATTTCACTGGCCCCTACCCGAATATTTTCAATATGATAACATTAAAATGCATAACATTTTATGTTGCATTTTAAATTAAATTAAATTCATGCTTTAAATATTTATAGAGTTTTTCTCAAATCAAGAAACATTCAGGTGGGTGGGATTGTACTTTGTCCTTTCTGAACTCCTAAAGTACAACTTTAAGTGAGATTTAGAGCTAAGGAAGCAAAGCAGCCCCTTCTGTGCCGCACACATCCTTGCACACCCCAGACATGATCCTGTTACAAGTGCTTCCTTGTTACTTCTTTCTCTCGCATTCTCTTTCTTTATTTTGTCAAAAAGTGAGTGTCTTCATTTTGAGTGTTGAATGATCACTAGAGCTTTGTACCTTAAATTGCATATTGTTTTCTACCAAATTTATGCAACAACTTCATATTTAGATGGCTTTTATATATCACTTTGTAGAGTTCTGTGTTAGAGACAACATTTAGAAGCCTACTCAGAAAAACTTTTATTTGGAAATGCAAGTTAAAGCAAGAGCATATTTTGCTCAGCCCAATGTATTTCTTTGCCATTATATTCATTTTGGAAGCACTCAGCATATAGGGCAGTAAGGACAGCCATGTCTCGCTGTTAGGAGCAGGCACACACTCATGAATACAGTACTGACTGGGTCCACAAGCACTTTTGTTCTGGCACAATTTGGCTCACACACAGAAGTATTCGTGAGAATTGCACTTCCGTCCATGAACCCCACGTTGGACTCTGAGCACGCAGCCATCTTTCCACACATAAACACATGTGTGGCCACTTTTCCCTGAAGGGTGGAACAAGCAAAATTCATGAATAAAGGTCCCACTTTTCTAGAGAAACAAACAGGTGATAAGACATTTGATGAGATTTGCTGGTATTACATAATGAATGTGTTTGTCAGGAACACAGTTTTGATAATTAGCTTTCCAGATTTATTGTTAATCATATGCTTTCACCTCTTTCTTCATTCAAATTGATACAATGGTCATTGCGGAACACATGCATCTTCTGATGAAAGATGAATAGAAATCAGGAAGTAAGAAATACAACATCTTTAATAATTATAAAAGTTAATCTTTGCGACAAGTGGATAGTTGCT
Source organism: Ctenomys sociabilis (assembly GCA_004027165.1). NCBI lineage: Eukaryota > Metazoa > Chordata > Mammalia > Rodentia > Ctenomyidae > Ctenomys > Ctenomys sociabilis. The sequence continues at coordinate 3,766 of PVKA01054532.1, forward strand.
CGTCTTCTTAATAATAGCAGAAGCAAGTTGTTTCTGCATGCCCTTACTGTTCTACTTCCCTAAGCTCTATGCTACCATAGATACACTTGGAAGACATCTGTCATATAGGAATATATGGGGTGCTGTCTACAGATGCCTCTTGAATTATGGTATGATCGGGTCCCAATAAGCCTACAATACACGGGAAATATCAATAGAAAACAACGTGAATATGCCCATCTACTGGCCATGGCGGATCAGCCTTATTCACCTTAAACATGCTCAGGATAGTCTTACACCTAACATAAAGCCCATGTCATAAAAGCACATGTGATTTATAGAATATTTTATGGTCCCTGAAAAATAGAATGGCTATATACTCATTAACAGCAGCTGCAAGCAAACTTGAGGAATGTTTGAAGCACAACCTAAATTCATTGCTCTGTGGTGAGGATGCTAACACAAGGCTGTCCCCTACTAGCTCTCTTACACTGGGCCCCTAATCACTGGTAATGGGCATGCCTATAGGCGACTCAGCAGGCAGAGTGTTCTGCAGAGAGGTATGGAGATTGAATTGCACAGTTTGCTTCTCCTTGTCCTTATATATTTCTCTGTAGCCTCTCAGCTAAATCTTCAGTCTCTCAGAATGCATGCTTACTTTCTGCTAACCCTACCACTGAGAAAATAGCTGCCAGTTTCTTTGCCAGGAATTTGCACATTATAACTTTATCATTCTCTGTCTCATTTCTTTGCTCATTCTTCCTCCAGTTCATCCAGAATCACACTGGAAAGTTCTCCCTCCTCAATGCCAACAAGCTCACTGGTATCTTCTTTATTAACATCTAATACTGGCTGCTGCACAGAACTAAAGCACCATTACTATTGCAATGGGAGCAGAACCTCTACTAAAGCCCAGGAACATATTCACCTGACTCTGTGACTTTCTTTCCAATGCCATTCTGCATTGCTGGGTGACTTCTTCCTGTGCTGCAGTGATACTGAGTAGCATTGGAAGCACTCAAACCTTCCCAAACCTTTGGTTATACATGCCTAGCTAGATGTGGTAACTATGCAGAGCAATTCAGCTGCGGCAACACCCACTGTGAATGCCTGCTGTGTCTAGTGCACTTTGAACTCAGCCGTGTGTCTGGGGCCACTGAGTGGATAAGTGTGGCTGTGTGAAGGCAGGCCCACCCCATTTACCCTGGGAGAGAGAGAGATGCCTGGTATGCTCTGAGAGACCTAGGACTTTATTTGAAGTCAGAAGAAGGTTGAATAAAATGCCATTCTTTCTGTCTTTTCTTCACTGTGCAAAACAAAGGCTGGAAACCTAGTCTTCCAACAAATCTTCTTTCATGCTTTCTTGCCATAGGGAAAACCTTGGAAGAGTATGTTTGCTCACATTGTGAAAGGCCCTTCAGTTCTCTGAGTGATAGACTAGGAAATGATTTGCAATATTCTTCCCCCAAAAGCATCATTGCACCATCTTGGAATGCCTTGTTGTCTTTGAACTTTGGTAAACATTCTACGTTCCAAATATGTTCCTAGAGTGAACTTCCTTCACCCACATTTAGCATTTGAGCTGAAAGCTATTTCTCATCCACTTTTCCTCTCCATAACTATGTCATCACCTTCAGAAGTGGCACACACTGCCCATGAATTGACATTCTCACTGTGAAAATCATGGTGTCCCTGGAAGAGGGGGAACTGCCCATAACTTCCTATGGACATTTGGGAAAATACAGTACAATCAGGAATCTTTTTAGCATATTGAAGGCGTTTTGCCTCAGTCTGAATAATCAGTAGGCTAAGCAGTGTGTGCTATTTGGAACCATTAGCTGGCTAAACCCTTCTATGTGGTGACCATGGTCTTACATGATGCTGGCCACGGACAGCACTGTGGCGGGGCTCCCTGCCCTCAGAGGTGGTCAAGATGAGTCTCATACAGGAATACCTGCCCTTTTCTCAACAGTAGCAGGAGACATAGATAGCTGTTTTGTATACAAAATGACATATAGAAACATATTTATTAAATAACATGAAGACATCTAGTTTCATGTGCACACCTAGTTGGATTAGAATGAGAACCTCTAACAACTCTTTAGATATTGGTGAATATTGTTTTTATATTATGCAACAACTCCACAAAGTTTAGTTTCTGAAATGTTACTTGCAAGATAAGTGATGTTTATTTGCATGACATGAAGAAAATAAACCAAATTAGTGCCAATAAACTTTTAATACTTTATATATTAAAATCCCTTACTATTTTATTGTGATTTAAAATGCTGAGTTACTTAGATTTAAAGATCTTCTACACGTTGACGCACTCACTAACTTATTAGTTTTGGTGGACATGTCATTCATGTATTGATTTGGTTAAGGTGTCATATAAAAGAACCACATGGGCAGATTACAAAATGGAAATCTATTGTATTACATTTTTGGAGGCCAGAAATGTGAGAATCAAGATGCATATTTTTGTTTTTTCTCCACTTTTCCCTGTACGTGTGTATTATGTACTTGTTTAATTTTGAGACGGGAGCTTAATGTCATTCAGTTCTGGCCTTCAGTTCGCCATTAGCCTGGACTGGCCTCACACTCACAAGGACCCTCCTGTGTCAGCCTCTGAGTGCTGGGACAAAACCACTGTCCCAGATCCTCTTTGACTTTTCAACATCTGCCTTCTCCCCACGTGTTCACGTGACCTTTGCTCTTTTTGTCTCCTTGTCCTACTGCTCCTATGATGAGCTCACTCTTAATGGCCTTCTTTGCCTCAGCTGGGTCTCTAAGACCTCATCTGTAAATGAGTCACTCATGAGTACACATGGTTAGAACTAGGAAAAGCATAATTTAATACATAATCATTATCCAATATTAATAATTTTATTTTCCCATCAAATATCAAAAAGGTCTGTACATAGAAGGTAGCCATGCTAGTTTTCGGTTTTCCACAACTTAAGTTTCCCACTAGCTTGAACTTTGCCATTAGGAGCAGACTTTCACTGCTCACTTGGAAGGGATAAATTCATGTTGACCAGGTCTACATTTGAAAGAAAGTTGACTGCCAGATACTCAAGGAGGGTGGTCCACATCTGTCCATCAGTGTTTCCTTCAATAAGAAATGGTGTCCATGACTCAGTGCACACCTCATACAGTCCCATTGTCCCTGTTCCTTTTAATAATGATAATGTGGTGCACACCAGAAGGAGTCCTGTGAATTTCTCACTTTGTCACACAACATGTGAAAAGAAACCCACTCAAACCTTGAGATGTAAGAACATCATCAAGTGTACAGACTGCCCTAGGACATTCTTTAGTGACAAAGACAACCACCTTCTGTCAGCGCACTTGAGTGAGGAGAGTACCACGGCTCCAGCTATAGCCAGGGCCACCATCCTGCTTCATGCGTAGACCCCTGCAGCTTTATATTCCATCACTAGTGCCCACTGACACTGATACCAGTGTCAAGCCAGCAACAAGGGAAAATGCTGTGTTTGTGTCGCCATGACATAGACTTTTTAGTGTCTTAGGGACATGCAGTTCACAACTCACAAATCACTCAAATATATACTAAGATTAAGCTGTAAATATTCTACACCATACATACAGAGAATGAAACTATAGAAAGAATTCCTTGGAGAGCGATCCTTCTTATAATAATCCAATTTCACCTCTGCCTCTGTTATTTTCCACATTCCTAGGACAAAATACCTGACACCTGCACCTTGAAGAACCATGGTTTTCCTTTGGATCATATCTCAGCCCCTATCTGCAGGTTTTGGTTGGTGGCGGTGGTGGAGAGCAGCTGCTCAGGCCCCCTGTGCTGAGACAGAGAGCCAGGGAGTCAGGTCGCGAAGGGGAGAAACCCATCCTACTCACACCCAGTGGCCTGCCTCTTCCAGTTGGACCTTACTGGTGGCAAACTTAACTATCTGCCACTGCAGTGCAGTCATCTGCCAGGCGTCAAGAGAGAAAGCTCAACAGTTTTCCACTGTGGCTTGGCCTCTCTGCTTAAAATGCTGCCCAGCTGGGCACCCTGAGCCAGCAGGAAGCTGTGTGGACTGTGAGTGTTTTCCAGAACCTGGAAGAATTAACAGAACCAACTGTATTTGGCAGATCCCTCCCAACTTTTTTTCAACATACTAGTCAAACACCTTACTCTTTTTCTATAATGGCCATGGTTAGGGAGTTTTCCAGCATATCATATTCTCTATCTTTGAGACCTCTCTCATTTGTAATTATACTTGGACTTGCTTATTGTACCTAACTTGAAAGATGTACATACTTTAAAGTTATACATTACTAAAAAAGAATCCAAACTAATTTTTTAACCAGAGAGAATTCTTGACTTCCTGAAACACATGAATCTAAGGCTTGACGAACTGATTATTTTAGTAGAAGTAAAAGGGAGTGATACTTTTTAGTTAGAATAGTACATCAAAGTTAAATTCAGTCAGAATAGCCTCTAGGTTTTTCCACCCTAAAAGAATCATTGGAGGTTTGATCCCAAATATATCCAACTCTAGATCAAATCTTAACCTTCATCAGTCTTTGCTAACCCATAATTCACTCTTTTCCTTTTCTTTTTCTCTGTTGAAGTCTTGAGGGACATTGCTCAGTGTTAGTCTGAAGCATTAAATAGTGCTTATAAGTGAACATTTAAAAATCTGTTAAAGCCTTGTTTTTATCTTAAAAGATGTTGAGGTACATCAATGTAAGTCTCCGTGTGTCTCCAATATACATAACTTTTTTCTTCTAGCTATAATTTATCCTAGTGAAAATGATCTCTCTTCTCCCTATAACCACTAACAACAAAGGAGAAGATAGTTCTCCTCTTTCACTTTATATTATTTCTTCCTTATTCACATCAGGCTGCATAGAAGGCATGGGTGTGAGGGTGGAGATAGAGACGGAATATTTGGCAAACAGAATCTCACTTTCATAGTAAAGCTCTAGACTGGAGTGGTTATCACAATATGCCGCATGTCCTGAGGGAAACTGGATTTTAGCAATTTTTAGCTGTCAACAATGTGCTAGGTACTATTTATTTTCTGTTTTATTGTGTCATAAAAGTCATCCTTCACCATTTCAGGATTTTTTTTTTTCTTATTGACTACCTGGGTGGAGTTGAAACTTCTGCAATTTAATTTACCATGATTATGGTTTGTCAGCTGCCTTTGTTTTGATGAGACAACTTTGCAGTGGCCATGCCCACTGTCTTTTCCTCTTGGGCTGCTTCCAATGTATTGGACAAAAATGAGAAAGAAATACAAGATTAAAATGACAAGTAGAGAATGGTCTATTTCCCTTTCCATGCAGTTACATGTACACAAAAGCCACATATTCTGGGATTGAGGTAGGAAACTCAAAGACATAAAAGGAGGAAAGGTACCAAGCAAACAGTGTAAGGTTAATGTGTGTGTTAGAAGAAAGAGCAGAACCCTGGTAGAAACCACCTGTGTTTATTTACACTTGAACTACTAGTGTGCTTTCAAAGCATTTGTAGCACTTTCCATTCTGCTCAATGAATTTCTTATCATCACCCCTTATGACCTTCTGGACTAGAAAGAAACCAAGTGCAACACCACAGACTCAGTGGATTGACGGCTAGATCTCAAACACCATCTGGGGAAAACAAATTTATTTAAGGAAAGATTTGTATAATGTAAAATGCATCAAATGTTAGTAAAGGCACAATATCCTCAGTTTTTAAATGAAATGAAGAGCGGTAACTTTTAATTACAGTATCTACCCATAATTTATTTTTAAAGTGTTTGATATCGAGGTAAACTAAGAACTTTCCACTAACATTCAGTTATCATTATTACAAAGTACATTGCATGAAAACAGTCTTCTAATATGTAAGATGTGTCTCTGTTGTGTTTCTGTCAATATTATCATCATCATTATTATTATTTTAATTTAGAAGAGGGTGCACAGGGTGTACAAATATATCCAGCATAGATCAGAATCATAGTGATCCTCCTGTTTACAGCTTCCCAAGTACTAGGATTACAGGTGTGCCACCATGCCCAGTCTTACCATCTTAGCATGCCTTGGGGGCAGGGCCAACACTGCAGATCAGGGGATTGAACTCCCAACCCCTTCGTCTGCCTAAGCAAGCGCTTTAATCTGTTGAGCTATTTGGCTGGCCCAACATCATTATTTACTTTATTATTGCAAAATGTCTTGCCTCAGCAACCAGTCCTGATGCAAATTTTATTACAATGAAATGCATAAACTGGTATAAAATATCTTTTTAAGTATAGAAAATTAGTGTTAATGTAAACTACTAGCATGGGGGGTAAGGACCTTCCCACCATGCATGACGACCTCAGCAAACCTGTGGAGGTGAGCAGGTCTTGTTTCTCATTTAGAATTATGTACACACTGTTATCAAAAGTGAAAGTTCATTTTTAAATCAGCAAAAGATATTTATGTCATATATTTAGGAGGGTTATTTAGAAAGCTTTTTGTACCACATTTTTATATCTTTAAGTGAGTTTTCTTTATCTAGTGCGTGAAAAATTGAAATTAGAATCAGAGAATAAAGTGAGTAGCTCTGCCTAATAAGCAGTATGAGATTTAAATTTGCTTTTCTATGGCACATACCTCTGAGGCCTGTGTCCCAGGTTCAGGAGCTGCTTTTCCTTGCCATATAAGATATGTTATGTGGAGGCAGATTGGATGGGTGTCACTCATGTTGTGTGTTTGTATGTTTAGACTCTACATTCTATAGTACAGATAGGTATAGTTCATACTGTATAACTATATATAATTCATAATCTTTATATGATATTTAATTTTATAAATGTAATAGTTCTAAATTTTAATTTCTAATATCTTATAAATACAATATTCAGAAATTATAAAGTCTGTACATATTTATATTTTATAAATATTATTATATAATACCTTAAAATTATTCATAATCATTAATTTATACTATTTTACAATATATTGTTTATATTATAAATAT